>JAJNAA010012071.1:0-11102 GCA_023807345.1 Entodinium bursa | reverse complement strand
ACCATGCTTTTAACCTGCTTATATTCATAAAATATTGAATATTTTTTGTATAAAATATAAATTATTTCTACTACATTTGAAATGTTACAAATATTTTTTTTATTTGAAATCATTGCAAAGTTATATAAATTATATAAAATATCATTCATATTTAAATTCATTGTATCTTTATCAAGATAAATATAAATTAATATTTCCATAATTGTTATATTATTATCTCTTTCTATTAAGTTTATTATTTTTTCAGTATAATAATCTTCATTTCCACTCATCAAAAATAATTCATTTATTATTTTTTTTGCCTCATTTAAAATTTGATTATTATTAGATAAACTAAATTTTTTATTTAAGCATAAAAAATTCCTGTCTAAATAATATTGGTAAATAAGTGGAATTTTTTGATGATATAATTTATATATATCTTTATGTAAATTATCTTCAAATTTTAAATTGCTTTGCTCCTCACATATTAATTCGGTTAAATTTGGAATATTTTTAAGCTCTAAATATTTAGAATTTATTATATTATCAATCTTAAATTCAGTAGGAGAAAAAAATAGAAGAAATAAATTACAATATTCATCACTTAATTTAAAATTAAAATATTTCATGATTGATATTTCCAAAATTGCAACTGTTGATTCCAAAAATGATTTATAAGAATGTAATTCTAATTTTATTGGATTTAATATATCGATAGAATCAATGTTTAGTCTAAAATTGAAGAGTTCTCTTTCACCGTTACATAAAGAAATAATTAAAAAATTATCATCTCTATAATGATATTCATAATCTATTAAGCAAAATAAATCATTTACTCCTTCATTATTTATTATGTTACCTTTCTCACTAATGATAATTTTTTTACTTGACTTTTTTGAACTATTTTGATTTTTATATTTTTCTGAAAATATTTTAATTTCACTTTCTCCAAAGAAAGTATATTCTTCTTTTTCATTAGAGTATGAAAAATTAAAAACTTTAATTTCTCTAAATATTATAAGAATTCCTTTATTTGATATATTATTATTATTTTTGTTATTATTATTATTTATATTATTTTCTTTATGAGAATACTTATATAAATATTTTCTTATTTTTTCTTTCCATAATAAAACATTTATTCTATTTATTCTATTTGTTCTATCATTCAGAGATTTTGGGTCTTCTTCTTTATTATTTTGTATAATTAAATCCATCTCTTTAAAATTATTTTTCATATATGAGAATAAATCTTCAATATTCGAATAATAATATTTATCCAATATTTTTTCTATTTTTACTCGATTATTATCCCACATATTATTTATTAAACCCAATTTATTATTTTCTTTATTATCAAAATATTTATAAATGTTATAATTTATTTTCCCAAAAAAATTACTAATATTATATTTTTTATTGGCTAATTTTTTGAATAAATTTTCTAATTGAAAAATATTTTCAATCTCTAATATTTTATTTTCATTTTCCACCAAAACAGTTAAAATAATAGTACATAAAAACCTTAAATGATTTATAGGATCTTTATTTAAATCAATAGAAAAAGAACTTTCAAAAATAAATATATCCATTATTTTTATGAATAGTTCTATATCTTCAAAAAAAGAGCTATAAAAATATGCAATATGTTTTGAAAAAAAATATTCTATTGGAAAATTTAGACTCAAGATTTTCTTATATAATTTATGATGATGATATTCTAAAATTAATTTTATTACTAAATTATATATTGTTAGTTCATATAAATTATAATTTACATTGAACAAAGGAATTACTTGACTAAGTCCAACTAAATACCAAAATGTTTCTGAAGGTGACTTGAAATAATTAAATAATTGTTCACATAAATACAAAACTCCTGTATAATATGAATATTCATTTTTAGAAAAGCTTTTATTATCAAAAATTTCATTTATATTTTTAATTTCACTTACGTTTTTAATTGCGTTGGCATCTGATGTTTTTCCTATATTGAAAAGAGTCCATTGGTAAAATATTAATGTGATTTTTTTAATTAAATCCATATTATTAGATAAACCTTTCAAATTTATAATATTTAAATCAATAAGATTATCTATCAATAATAAATATTCTTCTGATTCATTCATTTTCATTATATCATTTAATATATTATATATTTCTCCTTTTTTTTTATTTAATTCTTTTTCATTTGAATCTTTTATATTTTTATTATTTTTATATAAATTATAACTAAATAATTTTTCTCCTGTTTGATTTACTAATTCGTTAATATTTAATAATTTATTCCATATAATACTTCTAGAAGTAATATTTGGTAACCCAAAGCTTATTAGTTCTCTTATTTTATAAAATAGATTATCATCTTTTTTATATAAATCTAATAATTCTTCTTTTGATGGAAAATTGTAATAAAAGTTATTATTACTATTTTCTTTAATTAATAATTTTTCCCATAAAGATTCAATATAATAATCATATATAATATTTCTTTTATATTTATATATATATTTTTTGAATTTATTAAATAAATATTTACTATTTTTTTCATTATTTAAATTTAAATCTGGAATAAGTGTCTCATTTATAATTCCTTTTTTATTTAAATATTTATTTATTTCTTCTTTTTCTTTCTTTTCATATAACTTAATTAATTTGGATAAAACATTATTTTTAAATATATTAGGCTCATATACTCCGATCATTTTTATTATTTTATCTTTTTTTTCTAAGCAATAACCAATATAATCCTTAATATATTTATTAGTTATATTTTCAAATGAATTTATTCCTATATTATTTTTATATTTAAGAATAGAATTCAAACACATAATTTTAAAAGTCAAAAAACCTGAAATAATTCCTTTAATATTGTTTTTTCCGTTATTTTCCAGTTTTTTAAAGATGTCTTTATAACTATCATTTGATGGAGCAAATATAGGTGATATCAAATAATCTGCATAAATATCATTGAAATTAAAATTATCATTTGGCGATGTATTCTTTTTTATATAATTTCTTATTAAAATAGAATTAAAAAAATCTTTATTTATATCAATTAAAACATACATATGTTTTTGCTTCTTTTTAGAAATCCAATCCAAATTAATTATTATTATATCATTATTGAAAATATCAAAATCAATATTTATTTCTTTTTCTTCTTTTCCTAACGCATCTAAATTTATTATTTTCTCATTTTTATTAAAACATTTTTCATCCAAATTTATTTTACCTGTAAAGCATATTTGTAAATGTGAATTGATATTATTAATCTTATCATCTTTTAGTGAATATATTCTTTTATTTTTTAGTATAAAAGAATTTTCATATTTATGAGCATTATTCATAAATATATTGAATAAATTTAATTTGTGAGTATTTATATCATTATTATCATCATTTATATTTTTGGAAGATATACTTAATATTTCAATATTAACATTAGAATTTTTATCAATATCGAAATTATTTTTTAATTCTAATTTGTTTAATTCCAATATAAATTTAAAATTATTTTTACTTTTTTCATTTTCTTTTAATTTATTATATAAGATATTTTCATTTATCATATGACCATATGGAGATATATATAATTCTTCTAAATTATATTTTTTCCCATTAAAATAATCATGAACACTTAATCTATGTAATTTTTTCAAAATTTCTAAAAATGATAGCATTTGAATTTCATTTTGAAATGTCAATATTATATGCCATTTAAATAATTTTAGAAAATTTTCATTTGATGAATTATTAAAATTGCAAATAATTTCATTATTTATTATATTAAAAGTATTATTATTAAATAATATAAATCTATTTTCTTCATATTTTACCGATTTATATTCATTAGTTAATAAATTAAAGATAATTATTTCGCTATTAACCATTCCCATGTATTCACATAAACAAAAAATTTGGTTATTATTTTGTTCATTCTTTTTATTATATATATATCTTTCAATTTTTTCATATTTATAATAATTAATAATATCTTCATTATTGATGATATCATCTATATTTTCTAGATAATAAAATTTATTACCTATTTTAAAACTTTTCTCAAAAAAGTTAATTTTAGAAAAATCATAATTATTTTTTAAAGGAATATCATTATGATTTATAACTATTAAATTCCAGAAAATTTTAGATTTGTTGCATTCATCAAATAACATTTCATAACTTGGTATATTAATAAATGAATTTAATTCTAAAAATAATTTTTTGACTTCGATTTTATTCATATAATTAAGAAATAACATATCATTATCAATTTTATTTATTTCATCATGATCAATATAATATAAAATAATTTCTATTGCCTTATTTTTATTTTCAAAAAATTCATATGATATGAATAATTCTAAATTGAATTCAATGATTATTTTATCTTTAATTATTTTTGGATTAAATAATTTTGTTTTTGTCATTAAATTATTATTAAAACCGCCTATTATTTTTATATAAAAATAATCATTTTCTGTTATTGAAGAAACTAAATTAAAATTTTTAATTAAAAATATTATTATCATTTTTAATCATCTGAACTTTAAATGACACATAATTGTTATTCTCTTTTATTTTATCATTAATATAATATGGCTTTCTTAACCTTTTATAAATGGTATTACAAGCGTTTTTTATATCATTAAAAGAATAATTTTTTACTTCATTTATTTCATTTGACTTTTTCACACTTTCCCTTTTTAAAATTAGGAATTTATTTATTCTTTGAATCCCTTTATTATATAAGCATTTCTTTTGTTCCAAATATTTATTTTTTATTTTGATTTTTATACTTCTCGTAAATTTATCAAATTCACTTTTGTCTTTCTTCAAATCATTATTTATATAATTTTGAATTTTTATTTTATTCTTCAATTTTCTTTTAACTGATAATATTTTAAGAATCAGATAACATTTATTTTTTTTATTAAATATTTCTTCCATTTCTTTCAATGCTTTATTTGAAGGATCTTTTATTGTCTTATTCAATTGAATTAATTTAATTAATTCTAAAATATCATCTCTTTCCTTTTCTTCAAAAAAATATATCAAAAAATTATTTGATTGATTTTTTTCATTCAAAAAATTAATTTTTAATCTAAATTTTTTATCTTCATTATGCCAATCTTCTTTGTTTTCTTTAATATTCTTATAATTTTCCTTTATTATTTCCTTTGAATTTAATATATATTCTGTTTTTTTTTTAGCTTTTTTTTCATTGAATTTTGCTATTGGAACTTTTGATGAATAAAAATTACCATTGGTTATAATACCGTATCTTTTCCTTATTGGGTTCTTAAATGTTTTACCATATTTATAAAATTCTAATTCTATTTCTTCTTTTGAAGAAACATTTAACTTTAATATTGGCCTATTTATATATCTTTTATTTTCATAAATTATTTCATTCAAATTTCTAGTTTCTTTTTCTAGTACTGGTTTATATATTTCAAAATAATTATTCCCCTTTTTTATATCTTCTAATATATTTTTATAATTTTGCCTTTTAAATACTATATTCATATCTTCCTTATTTCTTAAAATAATATCTAATAAATATCCTGATAACATAATTTGTATATTATCTTTCAATTTGATTGTCTTTTTCTTTGATTTTCTTTCTGATGAATTTCTACTTAAATAATCCTTATTTTTATTTGTATTAATTTCAAATTCATTTTTATTTGTATCATTATATATATTATTTGAATTTTCTCTTTTTATTCCAAATGAACTAATTGTGTCTATTCTTTTCCTTTCTCTATTATTTATATTATTATCTATATTTTCATCATTTTTTGTTTCACTTGACCTTTTATTTGCATCCTTCTCTTCTTTATATTCTTCTTCATCACTAATCTCTGATTCTTCCTCCTCTTCTTTTATTTCCTCGGATAATTTTTTTTCCGATTCCATTTTTTTATTTATATATTTAGTTACTATTTTATTTATCACTAATTCTTATTAAGAAAATTATTTATCAAATAATAAAATATATTCATTCATTAAATTAAAATTATTAAATATAAATATATATTCAATAATTAAATATAATTATTAACAGTAATAAAATGAATGATTTAAGATTTTATTTAATTTCCATAAAAATTATATAATTATTTCAAGCTTTCAAAAAAAGCTTTAACTTCGTCATTTAATTTTATTTCTAAAATTCCTTCATTAATAATATCTTTATATTTTTTAATAATTTCAGGCTTCACTTTTGAATCTTTTTTACTTACTCTTTCTGCTTCTTTTGAAATATCTTCTTCTAATAATATTTTACTTTCTTTCAAAATTTCTTTACATTTTAAATTAAGTTCTTCATTTTGATATGCTTTATAATTTTTATACCATTCAAATATCATATCATCATTCACTTCTTTATTAATTTTTATCTCTTCATTAAAATTCTTTATTTCATTTAATTTTTTTATCATTGAATTATTTTTGTCAATGATTCTTTTTAAATTCACTCTTGTTTTCTCATTCCCTACAGTGGACATTCTTGTCCTTGCTTCTATTAATTTTTCGTTCATTTCCTGAATTATTGAAGAATATGTACCTTTTATCTCTTCTTCTTTTTCATTGTTTTTTTTCATTTCTGAATAATATTCGTTATAATTCTTTTCTATGTCGTTTAATTCATTTTCTCTTTGTTCTTGACTTTTACAAAATTGATTTATATAAGGAAGATTTCCTTGTATATTATTCTTATTTTTTTTAACGACTCTATTTTGATTACTATATATATAAAAATTCTTCATAAACAATGATCGATAATTCTTTATTTTTGGAAGTTTTCTATAAAATATATCTTTATTACTATTACTTGTATTAACATAATTTTCAACAGTTTTTTTATCATCAATTTTGTTATTCTTTGTATTAATTCTAGGAGGTATATTAGTTACTAGCATATTACTATTTGATTCAATTCTTTCATTTCTTGTTAAATTTATTTTATCAGAAATTAATTCTTCCTCTTCTTTAGATAGAACTTCACCATTATTATATTTTATTTTTACAAAATATTTTTTTCTGCTTTTTTCTGCTTTTGCTTTTCTTCCTGGTTCTGCTATTTCCCAACTTTCCATTACTTCCTTTTCTTTATCTTCTTTTATTGTATTTTTCACAAAGGTTAAAGCGTCTGTTGCGAATACTGATATTTTCCAATATACATCTCCCTTATATTCATTTGCATTTAACAACCAACTTGGAGTTTGCTCTTTATCTATTACACATTTTATTGAATATGCTTCTAAAATTAAATTATTTGAAGCATTTGGATCTTTTATATCTTTTGGATTTATATTTTTTGATTCTAATATTAAATTTCTTATTAATGATTGATTTTCAAAATCTTTTTTGAAAATTAATTTATTACCAGAAGAGAAATAAAAATAAATTCTAACCGAACAAGGAAATGGTTTTTCTTTTAAATTAACTAAAGCTTCATCTGAAAAATTATTTTCATTTGTAACTTCTGAATTATTTTCGTTAGGTCTATATTCTAAAGATATGTCTAAAGTTGTATTGATTAAATCACTTGGGAAAATTAATTCATTAAATAAAATATTATGTTTATTAGGAACATATTTCTGTCTTATATAAAAAGGATATACATTTTCAAATACTTCAAAATTAATATTTGGATTATTATATAAAATAATATAATCAAAATTTTTTTCTGATACATTATATGGAGGGATTACAGAGAGTTCAACTCTATAAAAAGAACTTATATTAAAATCAATATTAAAAAATTTTTTATAATATATTTTTATTTTTTTATTCGTAATAGGATTTATCAAAACCACATCTATATTATTTTTCACTATATTATCATCATAGTTTACAAAATTTGTGAAAAAATTAATTATTTTATTATTTTTATCTTCACCCTCTTTTTTATATTCAATTTTAAATGTCTTAATTAAATAGAAATCACCTTTTGATAATATTGGATGCATTATATTTATTTTTTTTTCGTGATAATTTTTATAATCCACTAAAAATTGATTATATGAGTAACTTTCTATTTTATAAATATTAGAGAAAAATTCTAGATTATATCCAAATGGGTATAGTCCTGATTGTATATTAATAAAAAATTTTTTAGTATCTTTTGAATTTACAAAAGGAGATAAATCAATATTATATACTGAAAAATAATCCTTGAGGATAAAAGATTTTATTTTATTTATTGCTTTTGACTCAGTAACTTCAAATATATTTATACACACAAAATAATTTAAATCATTAAATTTATGACCTAATTTAGTTTCTTCATTTTTTTCATAGGTCATTTCCCCACTTACCGACTTTTTACTTTTTTCACTATTTGGTTCGAATATTATATATAGTTCATTTTCTTTTAATATATTATCTTTTTCATTTTTTATATTATCAATACTTTCTTCTTTTTGTAGAAATATAATTCTGGAATTTTCATTTTCTTCAAAGATATCTTTATCATAATTATACCATATATTATCAACATTCAAATTATATTTAAATTTATTCAAACTTTTAAATAGTATGAAATTATTAAAACAATTTTTGAAACTATCATATCTCATCCATGTTCCTTTTCTTAAATTATTTAATACATTACTTAAATCATTATTAAATTCTATAGATTTATCCTCAAATTCTTGAAATAAATTCTTATTTTCTTCTTCGTTTTTATCCAACAATTTTTTTTCTTCGTCTTTAAAATAACCTTTAAGTAGTCGGCGATAAAAATTTTTTGTCCAGAAATTAATTTCACCAGTTTCTTCATCTTTTGTTAATTTTGGAATAAATGTGTTTTCGAAATAATTTTCTGGAGGAAAATAATAATTATTTTTAATGCAAGATTTTGCGGCTTCTATTTCTCTCATATTAAATAAAGTTTCTATTTGATATGCTTTTTTTTTCTCTTTAAAATTACTTTCATTTGTGAATTTAATAAACAAAATATTAGAACCATCTTCCATATATTTAGCTATCCTATTTATTTTTTCTTTTTTTTGTCTTATTTTTAGATCCTTTATTTTTTCTAAATAAACAGCTTTTTCATCAGGACTCATTTGTTTATACTTCACTTTTATATCTAATTTCATATCACTGAAATCAATAGGTTTTAATCTACTCATATTGAAATTTCCACATTGAAATAATTCTAATAAGGTATATCCTACATCGCATATTAAGCCACTATTGTGCAATTTCAAGCTTTTTTGAACTATAAATTTTTCATAATTTTTATATAAATTATCTGAAGTCAAGAATCTATGCTTTTCTAAATATCCTCTGCTACCTTCTAATTCTTTCTTTGTTGAAATAATTGTATTTCTTTCAAAATTTTCAAGCTTTATCAAAAATTCTGCAGGAATTTTATTTTTGAAAGATATTTTTTTCATTGGAATTAAAGTATTTTTATAATTTGGACTTTTTTTATTTATTTCTTCGATTTTATATACTTTTTCTTTATATAAAATTCCATTTTTGTTTATATAAGGAATTATTTGTTCTTTTTTCTCTTTATTATTTTCTTGAATATTATCTTTGTATGTTCTTGAATTTATATAAGCAATTATTATATCATATCCATTATAATTCATATTTTCTTTATCTAAAATAATATTATCTATTTCAGTTTTATCCTGTTTTTCTTCTTCTTTATTTTCTGATTTCTTTTTTTCTTGTAATATATTTAAATAATTAAAAAAAATACTATTGCTTATTTTAACTCCCATATATTTAGTTAATGAAAATAATAATGAAGTATCCCCAATTTCTTCTTGTTCATAATTATCACATTTATATTTGTATGAATATAATTTAATTAAAGCTTTAGTAAATATCAAAGGCCATATTTCATTTTTATTTTCCGTTTGAGGAAAAAAATTTTCATATGTTTCTTTATTTACTGGGAATCTATCATCTATTTCTATTTTTCTAAATTTGCCCATATGATATAATTTAACCCAATATAATCCTGAAGGATTATATTGAGGTACACCATTCTTATCTTGTGGATATATATTTCTCAAAAAATTATTCTTATTATTTTCTGAATTTATTTTATTATCAATAATAATTTGGTATTGTGATGCAGTCCATCTACAAAAATCACATAAGGGAAGACTCAAATCCATATTTGAAGGTATTAATTTATTATATATTATTTGTACTTCGTTCTTATTTTTTTGATTTTTAGTTTCTGTGGTTTGAATAGGTGCTTCTCCTTCTTCTGATTTTACTATAATTATTTTCTCTTTTTCTTTTAAATATTTTTGATATTCTAAAAATATTTCTTTTTCTTCTTTAGTTAATTTACTATTATAAAATTCTTTTACAAAAGAAGAATTATGCCCTTCTGCTGTTGCTATATCTATTGAATTCCTTCTTTTAATATTTATTTCCATATTTTCTAATTCACTAAATATTGGCTTTTCTTTATCTTCATTTTCTTTATTATTATTATTTGTTTCATTCTCTTCATTTTCTTCATTTTCCTCATTTTTTGGTGAATTTAATTCAAAATTTAGTATATTTTTAGTGGCTAATTCAATTTTATTTTTAATAAAATTAAAATTTTTGTAATCTATTTTTTCTTTTATTAATTCTATCAGCTTTTTTTTCTCAAAGAATTGTTCTGGTCGAAGCCATACCATATTTGAATAAGTTTCCTTTCTTAACGAATAAGGAAATATTATTAAATTAGAATTTGGATCAGAATATTTTTTACCACTATTTGAAAAATCAAAAGTATTTATTATTTCATCCGTTGGCCATTCTGGATATAACACATTAGGTATTAATCTTGGAACGTAATTTTTCTCAAAGGTTTCAGGAAATTTCAAAGGAAATTCTTCTCTGATATTTTCTGTCTTTACTGTTGGTGGTATATAATCTTTGACATTTTTTACTGCTTTTTTAAAGCAGTTAGATAAAATATTTTGATTAGCTTTGCTCATTATTTTAATTTTATTATTTTTTATATATAAATAATTAATAATAATAATATAAGTTATAAATTTAATTTTAGTTAAAATAATAATTATTAGGTGGGGATTGGGGATTGGGGATTGGGGATTGGGGATTGGGGATTGGGGATTGGG
>JAJNAA010012070.1:0-11170 GCA_023807345.1 Entodinium bursa | reverse complement strand
CCCAATCCCCAATCCCCAATCCCCAATCCCCAATCCCCAATCCCCAATCCCCATTTATAAGATATTTAACACAAAAAAAAAAATCTTTAAAATAAAAGATAATAAATATTATTAAATTAATACTGGTTAACTTAACTAATTATAAATCCATATATTAGTGATTAATTAATTTTTTAGCATATTTTAATGAGCGATAGTGAAATTTCAAACGAGAAAGAACGTAAAAAAATGCCATCAAAGCCTAAAAAAGATAATAACAGTTCTTCTAATGAGAGTAGCGAAGAAGAATATAGTCAAAGCCAATCAGAGAAAAAAAGCAAAAAAGAAAAGAGCAAAAAGAAAAAAGAAAAGGAAGAAATTTCTGAAAGTGATCAAAAAAACTATGAATCTAATGCTGATTCAGAAAGTGATGAACCTAAAAATGAAAAATTTGGAAGTAAGAAAGACGGAAAACACAAAAAAGATAAGAAAAATAAAACTTCCTTAAAAACCGTAAAAAAAAAAAAAAAAAAAAAGAAGAATCCGAAGAAGACTCATCTGAAGACGATAACAAATATTTGGAAGAAGATAATGAAGGAGAAGAAAAAGACGAATCTGAATCAGATAAAGATGATTTTTTTAAATCCAAAAAAACTCAAAGATTAAAGCAAGGAAATAAGAAAAATGGATCAGAATCAGAAAAAAAGGAAACAAAGAAAGGAAAAAGTTCTGAGGAATATAGTAGTTCAGAAAAAGAAAGTTCTAATGAAGACTCTCAAAATAAAGAAAAAGAGGAAAAAAGGAAAGGAAAAAGTCAAAAAAAAGTTCAAAGTTCAGATGAAGATTCTGAAAATATGGAAAAAGAAGAAAAAAAGAAAGATAAAAGCAAGAATAAAAAGAGAGAAGAAAGTTCAGATGAGGAGTCAGTAGATGAAGGAAAAAAGCAAGAAAAAATCCTAAAAAGCAAATCAAAGAAGAAAAACGAAAGTTCCGAGGAAGAATCGTCAGAAAAAGAAAACACAAAAAGAAAAAGTAAAACAAAAACCAAAAATACAAACGCAAATTCAGAAAAAAATTCTGAGAAATTAAAAGGAAAAAGACATAACAAGGAGAAAAAGGAAACATCAGAGGATGATTCTGATAAAGAAGAAAATGATTCCGAAAAAGGTAAAAAAAGAGAAAAGATTATTAGAGCTGAAAAAAAGAAAAGAAAATCCGTAAAAAAGAAAGATAAAGATAATGAAAGCTCAGAAAGGGATACAAGTGGTTCTAAAATAAAAAAGAAAAAAAGAGAAGAACTAGAAGAAGAAAGAAATAGTTCCAAAAAAGAAAATCTTAAAAAATCTCAAACAAAGAAATTGATTCAAAAACCTGTTAAACAAAATAAAGAAAAAAATAACGAATATTCAAAAGATAAAAATGAAGTTGATAAAAAAACAGAAAAAGAGAATGAATCAAAAGTTGATGATACAACAAAAATATCAAAACAGGAAAAAGAAAAAGCAGAAAATTTACAAAATGAGGAAAGTTTCCAAGGAATGAAAATGCAAATTAAAGAGGATGAAAATGATGAAGAAAATGAAGATAAAGATCTAAATGAAAATAAAGAAGAAAATTTAGAAAATAAGAAATATGAAATAATAAAAGGAGAATCAGTCGAGACAAGAAAAAAATCAGAAAAAAATAATGAGCAAAAAAAAGACGGACAAAAAATTGCTGAAGAAGGAGAAAAGGAAAAAGAAAGAGAAAAAGATTGTTTAAAAGCTTTAAAAGTTGATTCAAAAAAAATAAATAATAAAAAAAAGAAACAAGATAAAAATGAAGAAGAAATAGAAGATGAAAAAGATTCAGGAGATGAAGGTTTCAAAATAGAAAGCCAAATAATAAAAAAATCCAAAAAGAAAAAGGATAAAGAAGCTATATATGAAGATGAGGATAAAAAAAATGAGAGAAAAAATTGGAAAAAAAAGAATAAAAAAGATAAACAAAAATATGAAGAAGAAGATAATAGAAGCGATGATGAAAAAGAGAAAAGAAATAAGGAAAAATTAAATGGTAAAAAAGATAAAAAATCTCAAAAAAAATATGGAAATGAAGAAGAAAGCGAAAGTGAAAGTCGAAATAGAAAAAAAAGAGAAAAGACAGATAAAAAAGGTAAAAAAGGTAAAAAAAAATATGAAGAAGAAAACGAAGAAAGTGAAAATGAAAGTGGTGATGAAAAAAAAAAAAGGAAAAAAGAAAAAGCAGATAAAAAAACTAAAAAATCGAGAAAAAAATATGAAGAAAAAAATGAAGAAAGCGAAAGCGACATGGAAAGTGAAGAAAAACAAAAAAAAACAGACAAAAAAACTAAGAAATCCCGGAAAAAATATGAAGAAGAAAGTGAGGATAGTGAAAGTGAACTAAAAAAAGAAAAGTCAGATAAAAAAAGAAAAAAATTACGCAGAAAATACGAAGAAGAGGACGAAGTAAGTGAAAATAGCAGTGGAGATGAAAAAAAAAATTTAAAAAAACATAGAAATTCTAAAAAAGAAAAAGAGAAAAAGATTGAAGAAGATGAGGAAAGCTCGAGTGTTAAAGATTGTAAAACTAAAAAATCAAAAAAGGCCAGAAAAAAGAAAGAAGAAAGTAGTGATGAAGAAAGAAATAATAAGGATAAAAACATAAGAAAAAAACAAAAAAATAAGTGCAAAAAAAATGAGAAAAAGAAAGGGAAAGAAAATCATGATTCTTATTCCGATTCTGAAGAAGAAGATAAAAACAAAGAAAAAAAACAGAAGGACAAAAAAAAGAAAGAGCACAGTTCAAAAAGAAAAGAATCCGAAGATGAAGATGAGGAAAGTTCAAGTTCAGATAAAAGAAAAAGTGATGAAGATCCAGATCCCAAAAAAAAAGATCTAGGAATAAAGGCAAAATTAAAAAAAACCCTACAAAAAATAAAACACATAAAAGTAGTTAAAATTCAGATTCCGATTCTAATTCTAAAAAGAAATATTCACAAAAAAGAATTAAACGTTTTTCTAAAGAATCAAAGAAAGAAAATTCCTCCCATTCTTCTCAGAGATCTCAATCCAGCATGACTAGTAAAGAAATGGAAAAGATTAAAAAAAAGCAAAAATCAAAGCATTCATCTGATTCAGAACAAAATTCAGAAAAAATAATAGAAGATTTAAAAAAGGATAAGAATAAAATTTTAAATTCTTCCATAAGTGAGCCAGATGATCAAGAACCTAAAGAAGATTATAATTTAGAAAGTGAAGAAAGAATTGAAAAAAATATTATAAGGAATACTAAAATAATTAAACAGGTTAAAATAGCTTTTGAGAAATTAATTCCTAAAAATCAAAGTAAAAAATTTTTGATGGACGAAAAAAATAAAAATAAAGACAGTCAAAAATCAATTCAAGAAATAATAGATAATTTTTTGAAAGCAGATTCGGTAATTAAAAAATATATAGAGGAATTTAAATCTGATAAAAAAAAGGAAAAATTTTTTAAAAAGCAAGGTTTTATTTTAACAGAAAAATCAATGGAAAGAATGGCTTTATTAATTCATTATATATTGAATGGGGTGCCCGTGTTATTTGAGGGAAATACAGGTACTTCAAAAACTCGTACTACTTTAACAGCTTGTAATTATATAAAAAAATTTATCCAAAAAAATGGAGAAAATACAAGGAAATTAATAAGATATAACTTAAGCGCAGAAACAAAAATTGATGATATAATAGCAAAATATGTAAGTGATCAAGACTCATTTATTGGTTTGATTGTTCAAAATGGCCCTTTTGTAGATGCTTATGTCAATGGTAAAATAATATTATTTGATGAAATTAACTTAGCCCCTGCCAATGTACTCCAATGTATTCAACAATCTTTAGATAACGGATTCTTAAGTGTAGAAACGAATGGTAGATGTCTTTTAAAATTCGACAAAAATCCAAATTTTACCTTGGTTGCGACACAAAACCCTAATAAAGGAGCTTTTGCTGGAAAAAGGCAAGAATTAGGACCTGAATTTTTATCGAGATTTCAAAAAATTTACTTTCCTGATATTTCAAAAGAGGAAATGCACCAAATTGCTTTAGGGATTGCTGAAAATGTTGAATATTTGAAACCAAATGACAAAGAAGAAAAAAATAAAAAGCAATTATTAAAAGATATTGTGAATTTGCATTTTGATTGGGCCAAAGAGACTGATTCTCAGGCGGATATTCAATGCTTTACCATAAGAGAAATTGAATCTGTAATAGAATGCCTTTCAAATAAGGAAGATCCTTATAATGTTATAATGACAATATATGGAGGTAGGTTTAGACAAAATAAGAAAGAAAGATTAAAATTGAAATTAAAATCAAGTGATTACCCTACTCTAAATAATCTTCGAGAGGATAACCAGTCTTTACCAAATGATTTCCCAGAGTGCTTTGTTAATGAATCTTTGGCTCAAACAGTAAAAAGTGTCTTATTAGCATTAAGGAATAAAAGAAATGTTATCATTGTTGGAAGTGATGAAAGCGGCTTAACACAAGTTGCTGAATGGTGTTCTCAATATTTTAACAAAAAAATCAAATCAAATAAAATAGATGAATCCTTTGTCTGTTTTTGTACTAAAAATTTAGAATGCTCCGACCTCATTGGAACTCAAAAAATATCAGATTCTTCAGGGGATGATAGTGAATTATTAACGTTTGAACCAAGATTTTTATATAATGCAATTAGTGAAGGTAATTGCGTGGTTTTAGATTGTATTAATGAAGCTCCTTCTAGAGTCATAGAAAGATTAAATGGATTGTTGGATAAAAAAAATAGTAAAAAAGAAGAAGTATTTGAAGTTCCAGAAAATACTTCTAATTCAGAAATTAAAATAAATAAAGACTTTAGAATTATATGCACATCAAATTTTGAAAAAATAAGTCAAATCTCCCCTGCCTTTGTCAATAGATTTGAAGTAATAGTTTTAGAAGATCAACTTAAAGGTTTAACAGATGCAAAAATAAAATCTTTTATAAAATTATTATGTAATAAATACCAAAAAGAATGCCATGATAATTATAAAAGAAGAAGGGAAAAAATGAAACTGGGTAATAAAAGCAAAAATAAAGTGAAAAAAAATGATCCTTTTGCAAATATTAAATCCAACGAAGACAATAAAAAAGAAAATTTAAAAATAGAGAAAACAATTGAAGTAACTTCTGAAATGATGGATTTAATTTTACCTAAAATAAGAATTCTATCCAAAGGAAAAAATCCAAATGAATCATTTGATGATTCTACTTCAGCAAGTTCTTTAGGAGAAAAAGAAATTGATGAAAATTCTAAAAAATATTTAACAATGTCATCTATTAATAAATTTTGTAGAACTTTGGTTATATTAATCAACAAATTTAGAAATCAAGCACATATATCTCTTGAATCGATTATTGATTTTTCCTTTGAGTTATTATTTGAAGAACATTTATCATCTAAAAACCACAAAATTCAGAAATTTTTATTAGGAGAATTAATTGAATCAAACAACAAAGTTAACAATATTAGAGATTTAGGAGAAGAAAAATATTATTTTGAAAATTCAGAAACTTTAAAAAGATTTATGGTTCAAATGTATGCTTGTTCATTAGTTAATCAATATTTATGTATAATTGGTCCTCCAGGTATCGGTAAAACTATTGGAGCTAGGGCTTTTTCATTCATAAGAGAATTTATTTTGGGAATTAAATATGATTCACCTTTTTATATGCATACTTTTAATCAATTTACAAGGCCAAGTGACTACTATGGTATTTCTTCTTTAAAAGATGAGAAATTAGAATTTAAAGATGGAACTTTAACAAAGTCTATTAAACAAGGAAATGTATTTATTGGTGATGAATTTAACATTTCTTCTGAAGATTGTATGAAAGCAATAACTCCTATTTTGGAATTAAAATTCAATGAGGATATATTAATACCTGGAATCGAAAATAAAATTTCCATAGATCCAGATTTCTTTTTCATTATATGTCAAAACACTAAAAACACTTTTGGCCGTAAAGATTTGCCAGAAAAAATTAAAATTAAAATTAAAGTAATTAATTACCCAGAAAGAATAAAAGAAGAAATTGAGAAAATTTGCGAAAGTATTGCTGGAAATTTATTCGAAGGAAGAGAACAAAAAAAAATAATTCAGAAAGAAGCAAAATATTGTGGAGATTTTATGATGTTATTAAACGAAAAGGAAGTTTTGACTCCATGGTCTTTAAGAGATATATCAAAATTATTTGCTAGAATATATAAACAATCAATGAATCCTAAGAATTATAAAGGTCTAAATATCCAAGAAAATATTTTATTTTATATTTTATCTTCAACAAATGATTCTTTGATAAGTGAGAGGTTGCCTGTTGTTGTTGATTTAATCGCAGAAATTTTTAAATTAAGTTCTGATAAAAAGTCTGCCTTATCAGAATTATATAATTCTCCTCCTTATATCAAAAATAAAAACAATAAAATTTATATCGGGAAAGGAAAAATAAGTATCTTTTTTTGCAATTATAAACAAAAAATATTTGAACAATTACGCGGATTACCAAGTGTTTTAAACGCTTTATTCAAAATATTAATTACAAGTGATGATGAACCAATTTTGATTTCAGGTCCAAGTTCATTTAAAACATTTTTGGCTAAGTTATTATTCCATAATGGGAAAAGCGATGTCATTTCACTAAATTCAGAAATAACTATATCTCAACTAATAGGTTCTGCTACTTTATTAACATCAGAAAAAGCTAATAATTATTATTTAATGCAGATATATGAAATATTACAAGCAAATAATATAGATAATTTATTAAAAGATTTAGAAGATTTTGAAAAAAATAAAGAAAAAATTAAAAAAAATATTGAGGTTATGACTAAGGATAAAAATATAGATAAAAAATATACTTTTTATTATGCTTTAGAACATTTCAAAAAAAAGTTATTTACTGATGAAAAAAATAAAAAAAGCCTATTTGATATGGTCATAGAATTTAAACCTGGCATATTTATTTCTGCAAGAATTAAAGGATGTAATTTAATATTAAAAAATATGACTTATGTTATAACAGAAAACTTGGAAAGATTAAATGAAGCTTTGACAGGAAATAAAAAAATAACACTAAATGAAGATACACAAAATTCATTTACTCCAGAAAATAATAAAGAAATTAGTTTTAGTAATGATTTCAGAGTAGTTGGTACTTGTAATGAGGGAGAAGAGACATCTCTCTCTGAAGCATTTTTATCAAGATTTACTTTAATATATGTGAACAAATATAAAGAAGAAGAGGAATTAAAGGTATTAAAAGATAGTGCAGATGATATAAAAGATATAGAATTTTTAGATCAATTATTAAATAATTATTATAGTACATTTCCAGATACAAATAGAATGAATTTATCCAAAAAAATAAATTGTTTTAAAATCACAAAAGAAATAGATAAAATAAGAAATAATTATTCTCATCATGAAAATTTGAAATTTGTTACATATTATTTACTAAAAGGACTAAATGAAAAAAGAGAAGAAAAAATAAATATAATAAATAGTATTTTCAATATTAATAAATATTATGATGATAAAGTTAAAAATTCTCCTATTGAAATAGTCAAGAATTTGAAAGAATCATTTGTAAAATCCAAATTAAATGATTTAATAATGAATGTAAATCCTAAATTAGAAAAGGGGACTAAAAAAGAAAAGGAAAAGGGAAATGAAAAATCAAGTTTAGTTTTCACTCATAAAATAAAAGAAATGATTGATGCAATTCATTTCTGTTTATCTTCTAGAACTCCTTTAATCTTAGAAGGTGTATATGGACAGGGAAAATTATCCACAATTGAATATTATGCAAAAATGGCAAAGCTTGAATTAGTTCAAGTTCCTATTTCTAAATTTACTAAAGTTGATGATTTATTAAGTAAAACTACTTTTAAAAAAAATGATAAAGGTAATTTTAGTTTAGTTAATTCAAAAACACCATTATGTCATGCAATAGAATGTGTGGATAATTTCCCTAATAAATTAGTCATTTTAGAAGGAATTAATAATGCTACTCCTGCTGTTTTAGAAATATTAAATTCAATATATGGAGAAAAAGGGACAAATATATTATTACCTAACGGTTCAAAAATTGTCAAAGGAAATATGAATTTAATTTCAATATTAAATCCTTCTGATGATTTCACAAGAGAAAAGCTACCAGCTAATCTAACAAATAATTCACTATATTATATTGTTG
The DNA here is from genome assembly GCA_023807345.1 of Entodinium bursa. Lineage (NCBI taxonomy): Eukaryota > Ciliophora > Litostomatea > Entodiniomorphida > Ophryoscolecidae > Entodinium > Entodinium bursa. The sequence continues at coordinate 2,930 of JAJNAA010012070.1, read as the reverse complement.
AAGATCCTTCTAAAAGTGATATTGTTAATATCATATCATATCTTTTTAATGAAGCAGAACTACCTAAAAGTGAGCAAGATGAATTTACAGCAAACTTTTTAAAAGCTCAAAAAATAGCGAAAGAAGGTGTAGGTGAATTTCCTATTACTTTACATGAAGTAAGGAAATATATATCACTCAGAAAATCCATTCCTAAATTAGATAAAACTATATTTATGAAATTCATATTTAATTATCATTTTAGCCAAAAGGAAAATATATATAAAGCTCAAAAAGAACTAAAATTAGATACATTCTTATTTAATCCTATAATCAATTATGATGGAGATAAAAAATATTTAACCTTTAAATCATCGAAAAAAGGAAAAAGTAACAAATTAAAAATTGAAATAAAAAACCCAGATAAAATAAAGACAAAGAAATTAATTAATAAATTTAATTCAATGACTTTAACAGAAAAATTATGCTTCCTTTTCTTAATATGTTGCATTATTGCAAAAAAAACTCCAATTATTCAAGGAGTAACCGCATCAGGAAAATCCTTTATAGTAAAATTACTCTCAGAAGTATTAGGACAAGATTTAAGTATTTATCAATTAAATTCAAATTCTGGCTTATCATTATTCACTGGGCAATCAATAATGAAAGAAGAATTTGATAAAAGCGAAAAAGAAAAATTAAGGGATATTTTAAAATTATTGCACATAAAAGATAAAAAAATTAGTGAAATAAATTCAAGAGATTTCTCAGAATTCCAAAAAAAAATTGCAGAAAAATTAAAATCAGATGAATTAACCAAAGAAAGAAAAAAAGAATATGAAAATGCCAAAGATACATTGACTATATTAAAATCTCCATTAAATAGATTTATGCATCAAGATTCTGAATTAATAACAGGAATAAAAACAGGAAAATGGATTGCTTTAGATGGCTTAGAAATGGCTAATACACAAATTTCAGAAAAACTAAGTTCTTTATGTGGAGAAGTTCCTACTTTAAATGTTTTTGAATCAGGACTTGAAGATTTAAATTTTGACTCCTCTAATATAAATCCGAATTTTAGATTATTTATTATCTATAATCCATCTTCCCAAAATGCAAAAAAAATTGATCAATCACTTTTTAATAAATGCATTAAATTTACTTTGCCTTCAATTGATCAAAGTCCAAGAGATGCTACAACAATGTTATATGAAAGTATGATTAAAAATTCGAAAGATAATGATATTACTTTATGGTCAAACTTATCCTCTCGTATAGCAAGATATCATATTGAAGAAACCAAAAAAAGCAGGGAAAATACGGATTTAGTTGCGGGAAATGTACCATTTACTTCAAGAAATCTTTGCTTTATTTCAAACGATTTTCATAATTCTTTTGAAAATAATAAAAATATTACAATTGAATCATGGCTTCAAAGTGTCTTTGATAATTATTATTGGAGATCATTTATTAGTTATTCACAAGAAGATAAAAAAAAATTTATGAAAAATACTCTAAATATTATCAAATCAGTACCTGATCAACAATATAAAGTTGATCATGAATTAGATTTCAACGAAGAATTTAAAGAAATTGTGGAATGTTTAATAGAGATTCAAAAATATGCTGGAAGAAATATTGAATATAGAGAATTCGGATTTCTTAAATTATTGTCTTAGAGTCCCTATTAATAAAGAAAAATTGCAATCAATTTATAATAATTTGGATGATACTATTCTTCTTCTAGATAATAATTGTAATATGGATGAAATATTGAAAAATAAATTTTATCAAATCAATTTCATTAAAAATAATTATGAAAATATTTTGAATAATTTCAGAAATGTGAGTGGATTTGAAGATAAATTAGAATTGACAAATGACCAATTATTAAAAAACGAAGATATTAAAATATATTTATTAAGAATGAGATTCTTAAACCTAATATTAAATGGTGAAAACAAAAACATAATAGATGATGAAAACAAAAACATAATAAATGATGAAAACAAAAACATAATAGATGATGAAAATAAAAAAATATATGAACAAAATTTAAATTATGATTTATTCACTATATATTCTGTTGAACTTTCAAAAAAATTATTGGATTTGATAAAACACCAAGCAAAAAATTATGTCGAAGAATTAGTTTTATTTTTATTCCAATATCCAGATGCTTTTAAAATAATACATTATTATTATCCATATAATTATAATGAATTAAAAACAGGTGAACTAAAATATGCTAACTATTATATATACTATTGGTACAATTTGTATATAAAAAAATATAATTTTTCCGTCAGAATAAAAAATCAAAGGTATGATATAATATTTCCAGAGGAAGAGCAAGATAAGAAAGTCACTCCTTATTTTATTTTAAATGAAAAAAATTCTTTGTTTCTCTCTAAAGGTTCATTTTTAAAAAAAACTATTAAAAATCAAATAGATGATAAATATGAATGTAAAATTGTGTATTTAGATGAAAGTCCGAAAGAAAATACAGATAATATGCTAAGTTGGATAAATAATAATATAAATGAATTATATAAAGAATCACCTCTTAATAGTTTTAATGATATAGATAATTTACGATTGGAAACTATGAATTTTTTTACTACAAGTTCATCTACTTTAATTAGTAGAATTTGGTCATTATTAATAAATTTGACAGATAAATTTCAAGAAGTTATCCAATATTTGAAAAAATCATGTTGCTTTTTAGAGAAAGATACTTTAGAAATATTTGAATTTTTATATAATAATTTAGATGTAGATCATTTAAATGATCTTATTCAAAATATGCTTGATATATCATTTTTCTGTGAATCCAATTCAGAAAGTATTCTTTGGAAATATAGAATATTATTAAATAATTTAGAATTAGAAGAAAATAAAGAAAATGGTAATAATATATATTATGATTATTTCAAATATAAAAATAT
>JAJNAA010012069.1:0-11364 GCA_023807345.1 Entodinium bursa | reverse complement strand
TATATACTTCTTGATATTGAACTTTTGAACCTTTAGGCAAATTGGTATTTTGTAGTTTAGAAAATTCTAAATCTATGAATTCTTTTTCTTTTTTGAACCAATCTGACAATGTTGAAGAAGGTAAATTATATTTTTTTATAGCATCGATTCTGGAATTTTCTTTAGCATATTTATTTTAGATTGTACCTTATGCAATGTTCTCTTGGAATATTTCTATTGTATCTTCTTTATTTTCTGATTGTTCATTAGATGTATCAATATCCATTGATTCCATTATAAATATTAATTTACAAAATTATGAGACATATCTAATATATAGTAAAATATAATAATTTTAAATAGGGTTAACTAATAATTTATAAAAATTAAATAATTATATTAAAATATGAATTAAAGGGGTTATATAATAAAAGCACTTTATTATAATTTTTGGTTAATTTGACAATAAAATTTTTCAAAATAAAAAAATTTTGCTCTGTCTGGATAGCCAGGGGTTATAGTTTGATTCAATACATTAAAATTTAAAAATTTTTTTTGAATGAATAATTCCTTCAAAAAAAAATATCCAGAAATAATCATTTAATTTTAAATGATATTTTAATATTAAAAAAATGTCTAAATACCAATTTTTTAATCCTTTTACAAAGCAATATGAAGGAGAAATTTTATTGAAGAAAAATCCAATGGCATCTTCTCCTAATTTAATAGAATATTTTCTCATAATGGGCTACGAAGAAACCTACATACAAGAAAGGATAATAAAAAATTTTACAACTCAAACTCAATTAGATTTGGAATTGGCAGAACAAAAAAATAAAAAATTGAACCCTGAGTCAAAAATACTAAACGAATACAAATGTCGTAATTTGCCTACGATTCTTTTTTCTTTGGGTTCAAATTTTTCAGAAAATTTAAAAGAAGAAAATCTTTTGATAAAAGATGTATTCCCCATTCCTCCTTCTGTATTATATTCAATCATTGATAATTTCATTTATGAGCCAATGACTAATGATATAGTGTTTTCTAATATTGTAAATGGCGTTGTAAATATAGGTTATGCTCATATTTTTTATGAAAGTAAAAACATATTAGAAAAAGTTAGAATATATATACCAAAAGCTTTTGTAATAATTTCCCAATACCCATTTGTTAATACATATAAAAGTATTTGTATCGAACTATTAAATCAATTCAAAAATAAATCAATACAAATCCCTTTAGAAATACAACTTTATAATATAATTAATTTCATCCCAGCTCCAATTAATTATGATTTATCAATGACACTTTTTCCTTCAAATGAACTTTCCCATATAATTCTAAAATGTAAAAGCGATAAAGACTTAATTCATTTTGGTGGACAAAAAGAATATATTCTTCCCCAAGTAAGTGGGTATAGAGATACTCAAGTTGATATAAGTGTTATTTTTTGTATTTTATCTTCAGATATTATTATTGAAATTTTTATTCAAATATTAGCGGGAGGTACTGTGGCTATTTTTAGTAGTAATATTTCTTTGTTAAATATGACCATATTTATTTTCCAACAAATGTTTTACCCTTTGGGTGATACTGAATCGACGGAAAGTTTATCGCCATTGAGGTATTTTTATTTAGAGCAATTAAGACAAAATATCATTGGCTTTGCTTGCCCTTATGATGAATTAGAAACTTTTGAAGAAGGAAATAAAACCTTATGCGATGAAGATGAAGAAGAAATTGATAAATTTGGAAATGACTTTTTGTTAGCTAATGAGTTTATACTTGATTTAGATAAAAAAAAAATTGAATATTTAGAAGAAGAAGAAGATGGAAAAAAAGAGGGAAAAAAAAATAAGAAATATAAAAATCTTAAAATAATATCAGATTATGTAAAAAAAATAATAAAAAAATCACAAGATAAAGATTCTAGTACAAATTTCGAAAAATCATTAAGGTTTTTATATTCTAATTTAAACGAAATTGCTTTCAAATTAACATATGGGAACAAAAACCAAGTAATTCCAGATTATTTTGTTAATGAAAATCAATTTAACCGTAAAATCCAAAATTTATTTTATGATTTTATGTTAAATATTACTCACGAATTTTACCAAAGTATATTTAATAATAAAGATGCTTCTAAACATACAAGGAATGAATGTTTAAAATTAAAAGAAGAAACAAATTTAAATGCTGAAGAATATTTATTTTTTCAATCATTTTGTGGATCAGAATTTTATCGTGTGTTAGAAACATTCATTGGTGGATATAAGGAAAATACATTATTAATATACGATACACCAAAAATGATTTTCGAAAATTTATTGAATATAAAAAAATTAAAAGAAAAAGGTAATATATCCGAATTACCGGATAATTATTTTGAACTAATTGATGAAATATATAAAAAATCTAATGTTACTAGAGAAATTTCTTTTCTAAATTTTTATAAATATTATAAAGAAAATATGGCAAAAGATATATATGATTCAGTTAACAACAAATTTGTTTCTGCAATTAAAGATAAAAAGAATATAAATAATATTAAATATACTTACCAATATTCAGGAATTAATTTAGACAGAAATTTAATCCTAGAATATAAATATTTAATCGACGCTTTACCACAAAAAAATATAAAACATATTTTTAATTTAACATTTGATAATAATAGTCTCATTAATGACAACAATAATGATAATGATAGTTATGATATTTATAGACAAATAAATTCAAAAATAACTCAAAGGAGTATATATAATTGCATTGAACAATATTTTATTAGAACTAAAAGCATAGATTATATTTCTGTCATAAATTTTTCCATATTAAATATTGTAGCCTTAACAACATATAAAAGAACTGCAACACCTTTTATTTTACCAATTTATGATTTATTCATGAAACTCCCTTGTTCAATAAGAAAATATCAAGAAATTATTTTCTCAATTGCTATTAGATTAATCAAAACTCAAAAAAATAAATATAATTATCAAATGTTTGAAAAATATTTTAATTTATATGAGATGTGTAATCAATTAGATCTATTTTTGAATAATCAATTGATAGTTTTATTGAACGAAATAAATGAATTAAAAAAAAATAATAAGGCAAGATCAGAAGAAATTATTGATAAAAGGTTTAAAGATATAGAAAATATACCTATAGAAAAATTATATAGTTTAGAAAGTAAAAAAAAACAAAAAGATATTATACCTATATTACAAATGAATATAAGTCATAAAATATCTTCCAAATTGACCTTTAAGAGTAAATATTATAACCATAATAAAAAAATAGAAATCAAAGAACAAAAATCTCCAATAATGATATATAATATAACAAATGAAATGGTTGACTCATATTTACAAGATTTAGACTTTGAAAAAATTAATAAAAAAGAATTTGAAGAAATTATCATCCATTTAATTTATTATACACAAATTTTACCCGATAAATTTCCACAAAATTTAAACAAATTCTTGTTTTATTGTTTTGAAGTTAAAAAAAAATAGAATAAATATTAATAATTATTTAATTAAATATTTAAAAAAATGAGTTTTATATTATTTTAGCAATAATTTAATATTACTAAGTTTATTTTTTACACTTTATTAAATATTTTAGATATTTAAAAAAACAATAAATTAATGATAACTAAAAATGATGATGAAAACATCGTTGATCAACAAAAATATGAATTATTCTTATCATTAACAGAAAAAAACAAAAGAATAAAACAAAACTTATTATGGATAAAACATCCAGAATTAGTTGCCCCTGATAAATTATATTATTCAAATAAAGATAAAAAATTAATTAAAGATCTTCTTTTTAACCCAATGCCTCCACAATTTAGAAAAGAATATTGGTATATATCTACAGGTGCTAAATTAGCTCATAGAAATAATCCAGGTTATTATCAAAAATTAAAACAATTATTAGAAAAGAATAATAATTTTCCTTTTGTCAAAACTATTTCTTTAGATATGCATAGAACTTTTCCTCATATTCCATTTTTTAAAAATGAAGAAAATTTAAAAAAATTAAGTAATGTATTAAATGCTTTCTCTTTAAGGAATTGTTCATCAATATCCTATTGTCAAGGATTTAATTACATCGCAGCTCAGCTTTTATTAGTTATAGAAGATGAAGAAAAAGTTTTTTGGATTTTTACAAGAATAATAGAAGATTATTTGCCCTTTGATTTTTATCTTAAATTCGCGGGAGTAAGAGCTGATATGGCCATAATGCATTCAATTCTTGTGAAGAAATTGGATTTTATTGATAAGAACGAGGAATTAAATTTGTGTATAAATAATTTAATTTCTCGATGTTTTATTTCTTTATATTCAGAGATTGTTGAAGTTGAAATTTTAAGAAACATTTGGGATATTTTTTTTATTTATGGAGACCCTATACTTTTTAGGACTTTTAAATTTATAGCGTTTCTTTTATGTGATAAAAAATTTGGGAAATACAATATAGAAACGGTTCATGAAGAATTGACACATAAATTACACCAAATAAAAACTAATGATTTGTTAAATTATTTTTTGTTAATCGAAAAAAATATAAATGAATCTTTCATCCAAGAAAATAGAAAAAGAAAAAAATATAATATCTACAAACAAAATAATCAATTCTTTGAAGCCATGGAACCTGGGGCTAAATGTGATTTAAATAGTCCTTTTTGTTATTTCAATAATTGCTTCAATGATATAAATAAATTTTCCGAAATTAAAATTTTTAAATTAAAACAAAATACGAAAAAATATGAAAATTATTTTTTTGACAAATTTAAAGAAAATGATGATGGTAACGATAATAATAATACAATTAAAATTGAAAATGATATTTCTGATAATAATTTTAATGATATATTAATTGAAAGGATGGAAAGGAAATTGTGTGAGAGATAATACTTTGGGCTTAATCTGTGATGAATTTGGATGTAAAGAGGGGTTTTATAGTTTAGATAAAAGAAGTTGTATGAACTGTGATGCATTAGGACATGAATTTTGTGCTAAGTGTTCCAATTTGCCTCCATTAGGGCAAAGTCCTGATGAAACTGAAAGCAGAATCTTCAATTGCACAGAATGCTTAAATGATAGAGAATATAAACTATTTCCTGATGGAAGATGTCGTCATTGCAGAAAAAGTTATTGCATAGAATGCCACTTCGAAGAAAATTCTTATAAATCAATTTGTGATAAATGCATTTATGATTTTTTTGTAAGAAATGGAGATTGCGTGCATTGTCCTCATTATGGAATTTATGGAGGATATTGTCGTAAATGCACCGATGATTCAAATGACTTAGATCATATTTATTGCCATTGTAATATAACTTATTATCAAAATTCTCCTCATACTTGTGCTGATTGTCCTAGAGGATGTTATACTTGTAGATATGATGCATTTTTAAAAGGTCCAAGATGTTTTTCTTGTCGAAGTGGTTATGTCTTGAATAAAAGGGGTACTTGCTCTTATTGTGGAAAAGGATGTGAATTTTGTTCTTTAGATGAAAATGAAAATCCTTTATGCCATTATTGTTATGGCGGCTATGATTTAGTCAATAAAAAATGCTTTAAATGCCCTCCTCATTGTTATTGGTGTCATTTAGACGAAGTTAATGACGAATTTATTTGTGATTCTTGCTTCCCTTACTATGGTTTGAATTCTGAAAAAGATTGTCTGAATTGCCCTCAACATTGTTCATCTTGTGAACTTAATAATAATACATATCCTAAATGTACAAGATGTAGTGGGTATTATGCAGTAAATAATAACTCATTATGCGAACACTGTCCTTCTTCTTGTTATAGCTGTTTTTGGAAAGAGTCAATTTCAGGCCTTGGATGTGATAGATGTTATACAGGATATGCATTATATGATGATCAGTGTTTAAGTTGTCCTACTATTCCCCAACTTGGAGAAGGCTGTGAATGGTGTTCTTATGATAAATATTTTGATAAATTCCATTGTTACAGATGTTTTACAAGAGATTATTGTAATGTTACAAACTCCCATGAGTGTATTCCGAATACTGATAGAACTAATGGCCAAATTTATGGATGCTTTTTAGGAAGATATAATTATGATACTAAGAAATATGAATGCTATTCTTGCAAGTCTTCTAATTATATTCTTATCGCAAATGATAAAAATTGCAGGACTTATTCAGAAGCTCGATTAAATACTTATTGTTCATCTGCTATTAATATCGGAACAGAAACAGATCCTATATATTCATGCACCGTTTGCAATAACCGTTTTTATACTAGAGTAAAAGATAATAGAGGAGCATTTAATTGTTATCCTAGCACAGGAGAATTAATTTTATGCGAAGAAGCTACAATTGATGAAATAGGAAATTTTAATTGTACTAAATGCATGGGGAATTTTCAATTTATATTTAGTAATACATATAATAAATATATCTGTAATGAAAATTGTGAGCCTGATGGATTTAAAAAAAATTTTTGGTGTTATAAATGTGAAGATGAAATTATTGGAAATCCAGGATGTGTTGGAGAAAGAGGATGTACTTATTATAATAAGAATGATCGATTAGATTGTAATGAATGTAAAGTTGGTTATTTCCAAAATACACCTGGTCAATGTTTCCATTGCAGAGAAGGAGATAAACATTGCATAGAATGTCATATGAATACAACAGCAAATAGGTTTGAATGTGATAAATGCATAGATAATTATTTTACAAATGATGATAAAAAATGTCAATTAATAACTTGTGATGAACATCCTGAAGTATCTCCAGGATGTATTATATGTATAGATCAATTATCTCAATATAAATCAGAAGGAAAATGCCAAGCATGTAAAGATGGATACTTTAAAACAAAAGAAGGAAAATGTGTCCATTGCAAAGCAAAAAAGAATGGAGGTCCAGCTTGCGAATTATGTGAATATGCCAAAGATGAAAATGGAAATGATACCAATGATATTATATGCAAGCATTGTCCTGGAGGTTTTCTGACTTCTGATAATAAATGTTATAAATGTCAAGATGAATTGGAATATGGATGCAAAAATTGTGCCATAAAAGAAAATGAAATCGATCAAACCGAAAAATTAGTATGTACTAAATGCATAAATGATAATTATATTTTATCTAATAATAGTCATTGTATTCATATAAATAGCTATGTTGAAAAAATTCCTTTCTGCATTAAACAATATAATTATTTGGAAAAATATCCCCCAGATAATAAACCTAATTTAAATAATACTCCAATTACCAATCCATTTGATTTCAATAATAACTCATATAATAATTATAATAATACACCATTTAATAGTAATATTGAGACATCAGAGTTAGAAATTCCTGACTATGAACTAAATAGTGATATGAATATGACGAATATAACATATTACAAAGAAGAAGAAGAATTTAATTATGAAGATGATTATTATGCAAATAATACCAATAGAACTTATGAAATCAAATCTATTTGTGAAAGATGTAAAGATGGATATATTCTAAAAGATAAAACCACTTGTGTTCCTGTTGATATTTCTAATTGTTCTTTTGCATCTATTTTATTACTAGATAATTCTTTTGGAAATATAATAGAAGGAGGAATTTTTGAAGGAAATATGTCAAACAATTTTGTATTAGATAAATATATATCAACAAATTATTTAAGATGTAATAATAAATGCCAAGGTTCAAAATTTGTTAAAATCACATATTATTATGAAACAACTGAACAAGAAAAAATATATTATAAAACAAATAACTCAGAATATGATGACTTTAATTACGATGATGATCATTTTAATGGTAAAGATAATTCTGATAAAAATAATTTAGATTTATCTGATGATATTAATATTGTGGATGAAAGAAATACTAGTAATAATAATTATACTTATGATAATTATACTTATAATAATTATACTTATAATAATTATACTTATGATAATTATACTTATAATAATTATACTTATGATAATTATACTTATAATAATTATACTTATGATAATTATTCTTATGATAATTATACTTATGATAATTACACTTATAATAATTATTCTTATGACAAATACACTTATAATAATTATTCTTATGGCAATTACACTTATGATACTTATGAAAATAAATCTACTAATAATGATTCAGGTATACCGGAGAAAAATGGAATGTTTGAAGTTATAGAAAGAATAGTTGATCATAAATTAGATCTAGAGAATATTTTTGTTAGTGCAAGTGTAATTGAATCATTAAAAAATAATAGTCAAATAATGAGTATAATTTCTAAAGGATATTTATGCTTAGATAACTTAGGTACAGGGGAAATATATTCCCCAGAAAATTTAAGAAAATGCAAATCTGCGAATTATTATGAAAATAATGACACTTATGAATGTATTGATTGCATTCAAGGTTATTCTTTAGATGAAGAAACAAAAACATGCAAACAAAGTATTAAAGTAAAAATGAATTTAAGACCAGGATTCAGTAATTGTTATGCCAGGAATATAGGTAATTTTTCAAATCCTGTTTATTCTTGCTATAGTTGTTATAATTACAGTGACCTTATGGTAACAAGCGACACAGGAGCTAAATTTTGTATAGAAAAAACTGGAGAATTAGCCGGATGTTCCAAAGTATATGCTGATACAAATTATTTAAATAATGTTTATAATTGCACTTTTTGTGATTTTGGATATATTTCTTATTATAATATTTTCTTTGAAAAAATAATATGTCAAAATATTGATATCCATCCAGATAAAAAAAAAGAAATTGATAGTACTATTTTTGACCCAAATAAAGTTGAACATGTCGCTGCTAATGAAAGTGGCCTTTGTGAAAATGGTAAATTATTTACTCCTGATGGAATTAATTGCTATGCTTGTAATAATCGAACAGTGGGGATGGTAGGATGTAAAGGTACTTGTGAATTTAATTTAAAAAAGAATATTACGTTAAAATGTGAAGAAGGTATGTGTAAAACAGGATTTATAGAAAAAATAAAAGGAGTATGTGAACCTTGTGAGACTATAAATGAAGGATGCATAGAATGTCATTATGAAAATGATTATCTTAAAGGATATTACGGATTCAAAAGAAAAAGAAGATTTTCATGTGATCAATGTGATAATGGTTATCTAATATCAGAAGATGGAACATGTCATCATTGCTCCACTTTGGGTTTCACTAATTGCAAAAATTGTGGTGTTGATGTTAATCATGATAATGAAATTGTTTGTTTAGAATGTCAACCTGGTTATTTTGTTAACGATGAAGGAAAATGTATTTATTGTTCTGGTAATTTTATAAAAGGAAAAGATAATACTTGTATATCATGTGATGATGTGGAAAATGGAGGAATAGAAGGATGTTCCCAATGTCAAAATGTTAATAATGAACCGCATTGTACAGTATGTCAAGAAGGATTTATTTTATCGCAAAATTATTATACTTGTCTCAGAATTTCTTCAGATATTGAATTAGAAGAATTACCTCATTGTAAATTAGTTTACTTGAATGATGACAATCACTTTGAATGTAAAAAATGTGAAGAAGATTTTGTTTTACTTGAAGAAAATGGTAAAAAAAAATGTTTCAATACCAAATTCATTCCATCTATAAATCCCGAATTTTGTGAAATATTTGAAAATTTAGGAACAGAAGATATTCCAAAATATTCTTGTGCTAAATGTAAAATAAATGAATTTGATGATTTTTATTGGTCTAAAGATGCTTTAACTAGAATAACTTATCAAGAAAATAATACTGCAATTTGTGAAAGAAGATATGTTTACCCTTCTATAGAGAATTGCACTGAAGCTGAAATGATAATAAATGGTTCAGATATTAAGTTAAATTGTACTGAATGTGTAGAAGATAATATATTATATTATCATAAAGATACTGATATGAATATTTGTAAATATAAATATTTTGAAAAACAATGTGTTGTTAAATATTGCAAGACATGTACTCCTGGTAATAATTATTTTTGCCAAGAATGTTTACCAGCTAATTATGAAGTAAGTGCTTTAACAGGTGGTTGTGTAAGAAAGGTTGATAAATCCCCTGCTGTTTATTTCAAAGATATATTCAGATTCCAACTAAATCAATATAAACAAATAGGAAGCAGAATGCTTTATGGTCCATTTTTCTCTTTAAGAGGAGTAACAAATAGTCAAATAAATACTGGACATGCATTTTTAGTATTATTATCATTCAAATTACATTATACTAGAAATAATAGAAATAGAAATTTAGAAGAAGAAAAAAATATTAAAACATATTGTGAAATAGTCGAAAGTGTAGATGAGAGTGATGAATCTAATGTTGTAGATTTTGATTGTATAGGAGATACTGAAGAAGAAGAGGATTTATCAGAATATGATTTAAATTCAATTGAGGAAAGTACAGATAATAACACTCGTATTTTCGAAGGAAGTAATTTAAATAAATTAGCTCAAACAACTGATTTATCAACAATAAAAAATAAAAAAAAAACTACTTTCGATTTAAAAAATTTTGTTGATTTAGCAATATTTTCTCCAGATGAAGTAAATAATATTACTTCTGATAATTATCATTTTAATTTAACTTTAAATGGAAAACTTAATAAAGATTTAAAAGAACAATCATTAGACGTTCAAATACCTATAAATCAAATAAAAGATAAAAATGTTGGATGTAAATTTAATATTAAAAGTAATAGAAATGCTGATTTGAAATGTAATTTAAATTTCGATGAATATAAAGATGATTATAAAGAATTTTCCTTGAAAGTTACAGAAATAAAAGATTCTACTGGTAATTCTGTATATCTTTCTAGAATTAATGAAGCTAAATTAATTCATGAAATTGAAGAAAAAGAAGTTCAAGCTGAAGAAGATAATAAAAAAGATAATACTGGTTTAATAGCAGGAGTTGTTTCAGCTGGTGTTGTTGTCATTGGAGGAACTATTTTAGGGATTATATTATTCAAACGACATAAAAATAGATTACTTCAAAATATTAATATAAATAAAAATAGAAGTGAAAATGTTCCTAATATTAGAAGAAATATTGAAGACCCAGAAAGCCATAGACAAGTTATTCCTTTCCAAAATTAGCTTTCAGAAAAAAATTCTTATAATATTTGATCGAATTTAAATAGAGTTAAGTTTTAATTAAATTCATTATATTATTTGAAATGAAACAAAAATGAATTAAATTTTTAAAATATTTTTTCATTTTGGATAAAATTGTTTGATTTATTGACTTTAATTTTTATGAGTAAATTCAGGTATATTAGTTAAATTAATATTAAATTAATTTCAACAAATAATTTTTAATTGGGGATTGGGGATTGGGGATTGGGGATTGGGGATTGGGGATTGGGG
>JAJNAA010012068.1:0-11401 GCA_023807345.1 Entodinium bursa | reverse complement strand
CCCCAATCCCCAATCCCCAATCCCCATTTTATAGACATAATTTAGTTTGAAATATTATCAAAATAAAATAATAAATATTAAGAAAAAAAATAAAAAAACGATTACAAATATGAAAGTTAAAACAAAAAAGAAGAAATTAATTCAGAAATCTGATAATAAAGAAATAAATAGTGATCAAGAACCTCCAGGACTTAATATATTAAAAAAAAATTTTTTAAAAGCATTAGATAAAAATGGAGACTCATTGAATGGAAAAAACAAAAATATGGAATATAAAAATTGTTTAAAAAAATTACATTTTTTCGCTTATTTAAAAATAAAGAAAAAATATGATTGTACTCCTTCTAAATACGATAGTAATATTCTCGAACTTCTTTTGAATAATATGGATTGTCATCTCGTTTCTGAATTCAAAGAAAAAATGTTAACTGACTTCGTTGAAGAATTTCTTCGAAGAAAATATAATATTTCAGAAATTCGTGAAAGAATTCCAAAATTTTCTATATATTATAAAAATTATTTACATTTTTTTTGTAAGCCGACATATAATTGTTTTAAATTTAATAAAATAATTCAAAATTATGGAGAAAAAAAAGCTGAAATTTATTATAAAGAGAATTATCAAGGCGGGGTTACAAATGATGAAGAAAATAATGGAATGGAAGAATCAAGCAGTAATGAAGAAAGTTCAAATAAAGAAGATGAATATGAATTTAATGAGGATGGAAATATATTTAATCAAATGGTTAAAGAAAAATTGGATAATGTTACCGTTATGACTACAATTAACACAACTGGCAATAATACTATAAATTTAAATATGAATAATGAAAAAATTGAAGTTTTTAGTGAAAATAAAGCAGAAATATCAAATGACACAACTATTGGTGATATTATTGATGACATTAAAAATGAAATGAAAAAAATTCAAATCAAGAAAAAAAATAATTCTACTAAAGTAAAAAAATTTAAATATTCTTATAGAAATATTAGGAATTATTCTTTAAAAAATCAAGAGAATTTTAAAGATAATAAATATCATAAAAATTCGAGCATAGAAATTAAAAAAAAAGTTAACTCAAAAGAAATTTCGAAAAAATTATTAAATAAAGGCAACAAAGATAATAATAATAACAATAAAAATAAATTTAGTCATGATAAAATTATAAGCCAGAAAATAAAATCACAAATATTTAAATACAACATCGAATCTTATAAAATCAATAAAAATCGCTTACATAAAATATCTCATGAAAAAATTCAAAAAATATTAAAAAATAGATATTCAAAAAATACTTATAATGATATTAATAACATCAACTATCCTTATTATAATTTCAGTAAGGACAGTGGAACTAATATCAGGAACATTAGTTCAAATATTAAAAGTACAGAAAATAGATATAAGAAATCAAATATTTCTGGTTTTAGTGACAGAAAAAATAAATATAGAAGTAGAAATAATTTTGGTTCCTTATATAAATATAGCGTAGGAGGAATGAATACAACTACAGGAAAAAGTTCAAATGTCAATTTTCAAACCACAAATATTAATAAAAGTAGTTTAACGAATTTAGTTAAGAGTGGAAATAAAGGTTTTAAAACTATGAATTTTATGAAAACAGCTTTTCATCATAGGACTAATAGCCAAAAAGAACAAAATCAAAAATTAGCCAAAAATAAAAATAAAATAAATCCAAATAATAATAAGGTGAAAATACCTGATAAAAAAATTTCTTCTTTAAAATTAATTAGTGACTGACACCGAAAATCAAACACATATCAAACCAATTATCAAAATAAAAAAAAATGAAAAATTGAAAACCAAAAACAAAAATATAAATAATAATCCAAAAAATATAAATAATAAAAATAAATCAATTAATAAAAATGAAAATAATCCCAAGCATAAAATAACAGTCACCACTAATAATTATTTCAATAACCTGAATAATAGATATTCAAAATTTAATAATTTGAATATAAAAAAAACATTTGGAGAATCAATTGAAAGTCCAAATCTAAATAATCCAAATTTTACAAATATGACTAATACCTTAAGTCCACAACAATTATTATATAATAACGAAGATTGTCACACTTTTAGAAAAAATTTAAATTATAATTACCAACCAAATAACAATAGTAATTTAATGCAAATTGCTTTATCTTTATTAATAGAAAATAATTCTCCAAATAAAAAAAATATAATGAATTCTAATGTAAATAGCAATACTTTGTGGAATAATAATAACAATGTTTTAATGAAAAATAATTTCAATAAGCCAAAGGAGAACAAAAATAACTATTTTAATATAAATTCACCAACTCATTATAATATTAATATAAACAATCAAATAAACATAAACATAAATGGGAAAATAAATGGAAAAATTAATGATATAAAAGGAAATAAATCTAATCAAAAAAAATCAAAGAAGAACATGAATATTAACATTTCAAAAAAAGAAAAGAAAAAAATAATTCCAACAAAAAAACTATCACAAAATATAAATTTAATAAATAAAAAGTCATCAAATGCTAAAAATAATAGTAAAATCAAAATTAGAACAAGAAATTATATTCATTATTTGAAAAATGGTCTTACCCAAAATACAAATATTAATAGTTCAAGAAATGAAAAAGTAATAAAAGGATATCATACGAAAAGTGTGAGTAATTTGGAAGAGTTAATTAAACATAATAATAAATTAATTGAACTTTATAAAAGTATGAGTAAATCTAAAGAAAAAAAATAACAAATTTTTAAATTTAATCATTTTTTCCTTTTTAGTGTTTATATTTTTCAATCCAAATAAATTCTGATTTTGAAAATATAATTAAATAAAATAATAGTCCATATTGAATAACTTTCTAAAATATTCTGAATTTTATTAATATAACAATTAAAGAGTTTTAAACTTTGATGAAAACTTCAAAAATTGTTTAATAATTATTATAATATTTAAATATCCATATTAAAAAATTATATATATGAACTAACATCAACCCAATGTACAGAACATGATACAAAAACTTCAATAATTAAATTTAGGAGAATGTGAACAACTTTTAAAAATATATTATGGAATAGATGAAAAAGAGCCTTTATACATTTTCAAAGTCGATGCTTTTGTTGAAGGAAAAGTTGGACCAAAAGTTGAATATGAAGTATATTATCCACATAATAAAATTAATTTACACAAATTAGATTTAGGTATATGCGAAGGAATTGAAATAGATATTGAATTTCCTGCCAATCTTACAGGGGAAAATTTGGATATATATAATAAAAGTAGTGATTTTTATAACGATATATGTTATCCTTATTCAAATGATAAAGGAGCAGATATTATTTTAGATGATAGACAAAATGAATATGCTAAAAACAATAGAAGTTTATGTGAAGAAAAATGTAATTTCAATGGATATAATGAAAAAACTGGAAATGTTAAATGCTCTTGTCAAATAAAAACAAGTATAAGTACTGTATCTCAAATCCAAATTGATAAAAATGAATTATATAAATTTATCGACTTAAAACAAATTGCTAATTTTAATGTAATGAAATGCTTTAAAATTTTTTTTTCACTAGAAGGAATTTTAACAAATATTGGATTTTATTGTCTCCTTCCAACTTTTATTGTATATATTGTATCTATTTTTGTCTTTTTTAAAAAAGATTTTAAATATATTAAAAGTCAAATTATTGAAATTATTTATGCTAAAGAACTTAAAAATTATTTAGAGAAAGAAAAAGAAAAACCAAAAATGAAAAAGAAACATAAGTTAAAAAAACCTAAGATACCAATATTCCAATCATATCTTAATGATAGACTAAAGTCATCAGAAGATTTTGGTATGTTAACGAAGGGCAAGCCAAAAAATTATAAAACAAAAACAAATAAAAAAAAAGATAATATAAAAAATGAAAAAGAAAAATCAATTAAAGAATTACTTCTAGAAGAAGAAGGAATATTCACTAATAATATTAATAATAGTTTTTTTCATGATAATGTAGGAAAATTTTTCCCTTTTTTCCCAGATAAAAAAATCAAAATTGAATCAGATAAAAAAACAATTAATTCACCTCCACCAAAAAAATCAATAAAAAATAAAAAAAAAATTAAAGATGAAGAAAATATTTTAAATATTAATACAGATTATGATAAAGAATTTGATTTTAAAAATTTAATCTTGAAAAAAAAAAATTTAAAATCAAGAAAAAACCAAAATGAAAATGTTAACGACATACAAAAAATAAATGAAATATTAAGATTATTGACGTTGAATTAAATGATTTAAAATATAAAAAGGCACTTAGATATGGTCATAGGACTTATGTCGAATATTATTTTTCATTATTAAAAATGAACCATATTATTTTCAAAATTTTTGATAAAAGAGATTATAATTCGGTTTCAATAAAAGTTTTATTATTATTTTATAATTTCTCTTCTTGCTATACAATAAATGCATTATTTTTTAACGATGATACAATGCATCAAATATATGAAGATGAAGGAGATTATAATATACTTTATCAGCTCCCACAAATTGCTTATTCAACTGCAATTTCTTTTATAAGTGATCTTATTGTAACTTCTTTTGCTTTATCTCAGGATAATGTACTTGAAATTAAAAATGAAAAAAATATGGATAACTTAGTTAAGAAAGGAAAAAGAATTAATGGAATTCTAATGCTTAGATCTATATTGTTTTTCATTTTAATATTTATTTTCATTATAGCTTTTTGGTACTACCTTGGATGTTTTTGTGCCGTTTATAAAAATACTCAATATCATTTAATTAAAGATACACTAATTAGTTATGGAATGAGCACTCTTACACCATTTGGATATTATTTAATTCCAGCATTATTAAGAATTCTAGCTTTAAAAGAAAATAATTCAGAAAAGAAAAAATTATATGAATTAAGCCAATTTCTTCTAAAAATATTTTAATTTTTCATTTTTATCAATTTAAATAGAAAATTTTATTTATTTATTATTTAATTATTTATTAATAATTATTTATTATTTAATTATTTATTTTAAATATTTTTATAGAAAATAATTAAAAAAATTAAATAATTATTAAATGATGGGGATTGGGGATTTACTTTAATAAGATTTCTTAAAAATAAATTTAAAAAATTAATAAATAAATATTAAAAATATAGTGTTTAGATAAAAATGAATTGGAAAAAGATTCATCTTGCCAAAAGAAATTTAAACAAAGATGAAGTAAAATAAATGGGAACTAAGGTAACAATTATTATTAAAAATAAAAAATTACTTAACTAACTCTGGCTTTCTTCTCCCTCTTTATCATCATTGTCATTTAAACTTCCAATTGATTTTTTTTTAACTTCATCAATTTTTAAAAATGAGCCATTTTCTAGTTCAATATAATTATCACTAACCTCATCTTTATTCATTTCTTCTTCTTCCTCTTCTCTTAATTGAATATTTCTTTTAGTGTTTTTATTTAATTCACAAAAATTATATTCAAAAATTTCAAGATAAAATAATAAACTTAATATTTGAAAAATAAATGGTATTATACAAAATAAATGGTAATAATCAGTTTTAGTCTTATCAAATAAAATTTTTTTTATTTTATTTATAACATAAGGAATAAGCATATGATTTGGAGAAAAAAGATAAATAATTAAAACATTTAATACTTGTTGAATTAAGCCTGTAATTAAGCTAAAGAAAAATTTAGCTGTAACTGGCCTTATTTGATCTTTGCTAAAATATTTAGCAATAAAACTTGAATCATTATCTATTATTATTCTTATAACAACAACAATATCGAATACAAAATTAGAAACTCCTTGAAAAAATATTATTTCCCAGTATTTATGATATTTATTATCTATCATATATTTCATATAACAATAGAATATTTCTTCAGCTATTATTACAATACAATATAATGAATCAATTGACTCTAATTTTGAAAAATTACCGGATATTGTATCAATAACAGCACTAAATAAACAAAATAATAATAAACTTATGATATTATGTAATATATACGTAGCATTTCTTGACGATGATGATACATGGAGGAAAAATTATTTAGAAATATGTAATAAATATTTATATGATTCTCCAGATTTTGTAGCAGCTTCACTTAATTATGTGGATGATAATAATGCAGAAGGAAAAAAATTACAAGTACCAAAAATATTAAATAAAGAAAGTTTTTTGGTTAAAAATCCCTATATTCAAGGTTCAAATACTTTTATTAAATTAGAAACTTTATTAAAAGCAGGATGTTTTGACGAATCAATGATTTCAACTACTGATAGAGATTTATTTACAAGAGTAATGATGCTTAATCCTATTCCTAGATATAAAATAATTAATGAAGTATTAGTTGATATAAATGCTACAAGCACAAGATCAAGATTAACTAATGATAAAGAAGGTAAGAAAAAAAGCCTTTCTTATTTTTATTCTAAATATGGTGGTTTAATGAATGATGAACAAGAGAATAATTTTTTTGCAAGAAATAAACTATTTACTGATTTATCTTCTAAAGCTGATATAGGAAAAAATTTACCTAAATATAATTCCAATTTTAAAAATGAAATCACTGAATCTGAATTTAATCAAAAAATTGTTTTCTCTTTTATTATGAGTGATTATAATTTAGGAAAAAGATTATATGAAAATATTCTTGAACTCCAATTAAATAATTATAAAATTATTATTTTTGATAATACTAATAAAGAAAAAAAGTTAATCATAAATGAAAACACAAATATTTTTACATTAAATGATTTCAAAAAAAATACGGAAAAAATAGATATTTTAAAAAATATGAAATATAAGTTGGATGGAATAATTACTGATATTTCCATAAGTAGAATTATATTAAATTTTTTTATTAAAGAAAATACTATTGATGGCGATATAATTTGGATATTGGATGATGATATGGAAATGAAGTATATGACATATGAAAATAATATGTTTAAAATAATAAATCTTAATGCTAAAAATGTTAAAAATATTATAAATAAATATAATGGAGTGGTTGACTGTATAATAGGGTCTTATTCTTTGGATCCACCAGTTCCATTACTTTCAACACTTAGAGCATCCTTATTAGATTATATATATAAAAATTATTTAAATAAAAATGAATTTTATAAAACAGATATTTTAAATTACAGAGATTATTATTATGATTTCGCAGAAAAACATTTTTGTTTAGAAACACCATTTCATTGTGATACATGTAATATTGATGATATTTTTAGTGGAAAAGCTAATTCGAGATATTTATTTGTAGATTCAGATAAATCATTTGAACCATATTGTAGGGGGGGAAACACAATTATATATAATAGAAAAATTTTAGACATTCCAAATATTTCTCCAGTTTTTGGTGATAAAATGGCTAGAAGGAGTGATTTTTTTTGGGTAAAAATGGCTAAAGAACATAATTACAAATTAATAGGTTCTTCTTTTTCTACTCTTCAAAATAGATTAAGAACTAAATTTGATTTTAAAAAAGAGTGTGATAAACTTTTAAAAGATACATTGGGATCATCTTTTAATAAATATTATAAAAAAGGCCAAAAAGATAATGATATAATGAACTTTATAAATGATATTAATAATCGTCTTTGTAGAATTATTGTTTCTTTTTATAGAATTAATGGTTTATTATCAATTTGTAATGATAAAAAATATATAAATTATTTTTCTCCTGGTAATATAGTTTGGTTTATAAATAAAATAAAAGAATATACTTTAGATTATAGAGTCAAATCTGCATATAGATGTATTGAAAACAATATTTACAAATTTGAAAATTTAGTAATTATTAGAAAATATTTAGAAGAAAATAAAGATTATATATTAATAGGCTATGGAAGAGAAGGATTTGTCATAAGAAAAAATAATTTCTATAAAAAAATTTTTTTTAAAAAATTATCAGAAATACCAAAAGAAGTTATTGATATTAATATAAAAGTTTCTAAGATTAAATGCTATAATATTTTACCTATTAATATTTCTACAGAAAGTGAAAATTTAATTTTATTTTATGAAGTAGAAGGAGTTTTTTATAATTATCAAGGCGGATATATCAAAGATATAATTAATTTAATAAATATACTTAAAGATAATAATTTAGTCCTCACGAATTTAAAATCTGAAAATTTTAAAATTAATAATGGATATCTTGTATTAATTGATTATGGCAAAAATATAGAAAATTTTACATATGAAAAATATGAAAGACAAATAAAAAGAGCTTATCAAATGTTTAAATACTATAATTCAACAAATGAACAATTTGGTGAAATTATAGATTTGAGTTATAAAAATTTAGATATTGGTTATAATTTTGGGATTGACTCTTTCAAAATTTTATTCAAAAAAAGAGGAAAAGAAGCTATTATGGATGGTAAAATATTATCTTTAATTGAAAAATATAAACCAAAAAAACTACTTGATTATGGAGCTGGAAAATGCAAAATTACAAATTCTATATCGCATTATGTAAATTACTCAGTTTTTGATATTGATTTAAAAATATTAAAAGAAAGATGCAATTCAAGAACAAGAATAATCGAAAATATTGATGAAGTAATTAATAATAAAGAAAAATTTGATATGGTAATTTGTTGTTTAGTTTTATGTAATGTAAATGACGATTGGAACAATAAAATACTTTTTAATATAAATAAAGTTTTAAAAGAACAAGGACATTTGATAATTTCTATTTGTAATCCATTTTTTGATGATATTCCACAAACCGAATTGAGATTAAAAGGTTATGAAGGAGATTATTCAAAAATTCTTTCATATAAAAAAAAAATTATATTAAAGGAAAAAGAAAAAGAGAAAGAAGATTACCTTAGACCATTTTTATACTATGAAAATTTATTACAAAGAAATGGATTTAGAATCATAAATATTTATGAAAGTGATGGAGTAAATATTACAAATTGTAATTATATAAGTGAATATCTTATTTTTGATATTGAAAAATATGATTTGAATGATATGTTTGATTGTTCATTATTAATAAAAGTTTGTTCAATGGATAATTTAATTGCAGATGCATGTATTCGGCATATTATCAATAAACTTGAATATGGGCAAAAATTTAAAGAGAGATTGGTTGTAGTTGATGGAGAAAATCCAAAAAGAAACAGAGTTTATTCAAAAGAAAATTTACCAAATTTAAAAGAAACATTAGAAGAATTAGAAAGAGAAAAAATCATTGATAAAATTATATATTGTGACAATGAGGAAGGTTTCGAATTATATAATAAATATTTTGGAACAATTTCAAAAAATGCTTATGCAAAAAATGGACAACAATTATTAACAGTAATTAAAAGTTTTGAAAGAATTAATACAAAATATGTATATCAAACTGATATTGATATATTTTTTAGAACTGGATTTGGTGATTTTTATAAAGAATATATTGAATTTAAAAACTCCAAGGCATTATCAGGTTGCTTAAGCATTTTAAAAGAAAAGTCTGAACCACCTATATATGGTAAAAGAGTGGAAGTTAGAAGTTCATTTATTGATTTGGAACAACTTAAAAAAATGCTTCCTTTAAGAAATAATATTATTAATGATGAACAATTTGAATTACCTTGGCATAGAGTATTAGACAATTCTATAGACAAAAAACAGTCAATTAGATTTTCAAATAAAAATATAGGATTTATGCATATAGAAAATATTGATAAAAATAATTGGAATATATCAACTATTTTTAATTCAAATTTTTTTAATTCTACGTCTAACAACGGTTATTTAAATTTCAAAAATTCAGAAAATACTTTAAAAAAACCACTAAATGATATAGTTGTTTTTTCTAGAGGGAGAAATACACCGGTTGAAAAAATTAAAAGAATGATAAATTCTTTAAAAATACAAAATTATACTAATTTTTCATTAGTATATTTCGATGATAATTCAAACACAAAAACAAAAGAATATTTATATATGTTATCTAAATATGATGCTTGGTGTAATAATCATATTTATTTAATAGAAAATATAGAAAGAAAAGGATCACTCGCAAATTTTTATTTAGCAATAAAATATTTAATAAGAGACGATAATCAGATAATTATAAATTTAGATGACGATGATGCATTATTAGTTGAGGATGCAATTAAGACTATAAAAAATTATTTTGATCAAGGATATGATGTTACTTTAGGAAGTCTTTTTAGAGCTGATAAACCTTTTAAAAAATATTCTATAGTTGATTTTAAAAAATCTTGGCTCAGAGATGGAGATAACATTTGGCTTCATCCAAAATGTTTTAAAAGAGTATTATGTAATTATATAGGAGATTTTCTTAAAGTCAAAAATAATAAATATATAGAATCAATGACAGATTATGCAATGATGTTACCAATTTTAGAATTTGCTAAAAAACCTAAATTAATTAAAAAATATTTATATTACTTTGAGCCATCTTTGGTTAATATTCATAAAAAAGATGAATACCAAGATTATAACTTAAAAGAAACTAAAGAATATTTATTTTCCAAAGCAAATAAATTATTTAGTAAGCCTATTATAAGTGTAATTGGAGATGCAAATATTGATGAAAATTGTGATAAATATAAGTTTGCTCAAAAATTAGGAGAAAAATTAATCGATAATGGTTACAGAATTAAAACAGGAGGATTAAATGGAATTATGAAAGCAGTATTTCAAGGTGCTAATAAATCTAAAAACAAAATGTTTGGATATTTAATAGCTATTTTACCTGGTCATGATAAAAATTTAAGTGAATATGCTGATATTAAGATAGCAACTGGAAAGGATATTATGAGAGCTGAAGATGTAGTAGATACTGATGCAGTAATATCGATTGGAGGTGGAGCAGGGACATTAAATGAAATTTCTATTGCTTGGATGAAATTCAAATTAATTTTATCTTGTTCTGAGTTTGATGGATGGTCTAAAAAACTAGCTAATACAAAAATAGATGATAGGATAAGATATTGTGATATTAATGAAGATCGGGTTTATGGATTTAAATCTATAGATGAATCTTTAGAATTATTAAAAAAATATATTCCCATTTATAAAAGGGAATATCATGGAATAAAAATAATTAAATAATTTAATTAATATATTATTAGAGTTAAATAAACTAAAAAATAATTAATTAATTTTATTATATTAATAAAAAATTCTTTATGGGGGTTGGGGATTCAGATAATAATTACACACTTTAGAATTTGCTTGAAGAATTTAAAGTAGATGGAAAAAATAAAATACCATATAAAATTAGAGGATAAAGCACAATTATATATAATAATTATTTTTTATTTATATTATGGTTGGCTGTTTTCATCTGACGATACACATCAATTTCTTTGTTCTCT
>JAJNAA010012067.1:0-11441 GCA_023807345.1 Entodinium bursa | reverse complement strand
CCCAATCCCCAATCCCCAAACCCCAAAACCCCAACCCCAAACCCCAAATATTTTAAATATTTTATTTATATTATTAATAAATATATAAAAATCCTTACTTAATACTATTTAAAAAAAATTGTTAATTTATTATTTATAATTTATATATATTTTTTTCTTCTTCTTTTTCTTGAACTGGGAAAAATTTTTCCGTGCTTCTAAGTGCTATTATTTTTTCTCTTGAATCTTTTTTTATATATTTTAACATTTTGGTCATTAAAGGGGAAAATATTAATGCCATTGGTTTTCCTACATTTAATCCTAATTTCTTAAGTCTTATTTCATCTGTAAAATGTTTTATTTCACTATTATCTAAAGCTTTTTTTATCCTAATTATTTTTTGGAAAAATTCATCATTTTGTAAATTTAAATTACTCTTCATTACATTCAAATTACTCTTTTTGAATTTTCTTACTATATAATTTCTACTTTTTACATCTCTTTTCTTTTCTTTTTTTCTTGACATACTATAAAAATTTAAATCATAAATGGATCTATTTTCTTCTCTTAATCTCTCTTTTATATCATCCAAAATAGGTTTTCCTTTTTTAATTAATTTTTTATCGAAATTATAATCTTTTAACATATTATTTGCGAAATTTGTCAAATTTCCAATGAAATATCTTGATTTTTCAAAAATTATTTTCAAAATTTCAAATTCATTTTTTGCAATAAGCATTTCTTCATCTATTTGATTATAAAGTTGTATATAGACTTCAAAACTTGCCTTAATGAAATTAATAACTTTATATAATAATTTAATATTGTCATTAAAGCATTCCATTTCATTATAAATTATTCTATTAAAATAAAATTCCCTTTTTGGATCAGGTAATGATATAAATTTATCACAATAATTATAATATTCTTTTAAAATAATTTTTGGTATAAGTGATAACAAAGCACAAGTTTCTTCCAAGGTTTTATTTATATATATTTGCGAATATAAATCTTTATTATTAAAAGCGGATAATAACTCTTCTTTTCCGAAAAGACTTATTTTAAAGTAATGAACACTATCTGATATTAAATTAATTTCATCTCTTATTGTACAAAATTGAAAATCCAAAGAAGATAATAAATCAGAGCTGTATTTGATATCTGTATTTAATATTCCCAATTTTTTTTTCCAATTAGTACTCAATATATTTTCTTCTTTCATATATGTTCTATAATTTATTTTCCTTTGATAATTTTTACCATATCCTTTATTGCTATAATAATTGTTATTCCTATTATAATCAAATTTATTTATACTCTTAGAAGAAAAACTGCTTTGGGAATATTGTTCTGAATTTAAATAATTATTAGGCATATAAGAATAAGTATTTTTAAAAGGAGATGATATTTCTATATTATTAATATTTTGATCGTCATTTTCTTCTTGGTTTTTATTTATTGTAGTAAGATTTCTTAATTTGAACTTTTTTTTGATGTTACGAATTTTGTGCTTTTTTAATATTTGTATCATTTCCTTTTTGGTCTTTTTTAACGACTTAGTAAATAATTTATTGATATTTTCTCTCCATTTATTCAATAAAGAATTTCTATTATAATTCGGCGGAGAATTTGATTTTTTTAATTTTTTATTTAATATTAAGTAACTTTTTCTGTTTTTATTATTGGGTATTGTGGGATATATTGTTTTTATATTATTTATTTTTATTTTATTGTTCTTTTTTTTATTATTTAATAAATCTGAAGATAACGTCGTTGATATTATTTTCATTTCTCGAAATTTTTTATCGGTTAAATTCATTTGAATTGTCTTTCCTTTTAAATCTTCTAAATTTTTTTTGCTTTTTTCGATCCCTTCTGAGTCTAATTCCGATGAATTCGATGAAAAACTATTACTGAAACTTTTTTGGCTTTTTTTTGATTCTAATGCATTTTTAAGTTTAGAATTTTTGATTAATTTAGTTGATTTAAATGATAATATTTCTTTCATGTTATCCTGCCTACTTATCACTTTCTTTTCCTTCGAAAGTTTTTTCCATAATTTCATTTATTATTTTTATAATAATTTTTAAGGAATAGTTATATGAATATTTTTTTTGAAACTAATATTATTTATTAATAAATTAAATTTATAGATTTCATTTGTTATTTAACATTAAAATTTATTTTGAACTTTAAATAGATAAAATTACTGAATAAATAATGACAGAAATAGAAGTAGAATTTATTTATAATAATATATCAGCAATTGTTCAATGCAATACAAAAGAAAATATGAAAAATATTTTTCATAAATTTCTTTCAAAAACAAAAGAAAGTATTAAATCAGTATATTTTTTATATTCTGGAAATAAAATTGATGAAAATAAAATATTAGAACAAATAATTAATAATGCAGATATAACTCGAAAAAAAATGAGTATTTTGGTTTATGATGCTGATATAACAGAAGTTCCTCATTCACCAATTATTGATTCAAATACTATTATATGTCCTCAATGTAAAGAAATTTCAAAAGTTGATATTGAAGATTTTAAAATAAAATTTGAATGTAAAAATGGACATATTATAAGGAATATATTTTTAAAAGAATTTAAAGAGAGTCAAAAGTTAGATTTATCTAAAATAAAATGTGATATATGTCATAATAATAACAAAAGCAATACATATAATAATATATTTTACAGATGTAATACTTGTAAAAATAATATTTGTCCAATATGCAAATCAAATCATGAAAAAGAACATGTGGTCATTAATTACGAGGATAAAGATTATATATGTGATTTACATAATGAAAAATATTCTCTTTATTGTACTCAATGTAATGTTAATATTTGTTTATATTGTGAAAATAATCATAGACAGCATAAAATTATAAGTTTTGGAAAAATTTTACCTGATATAAAAAAAGCTGAAAATTCTTTAAAAATCCTAAAAGATAAAATTGCTAAATTTAAAAATGCAATAGATAATATTATTCATGTATTAAATGCAACTTTTGAAAACATCCAATTATATAAAGATATTAATGAAAAAATTTTGAAAGATATGAAAAAAAATAAATTAAATTATCAATTATTATATAATATCAATAACATAAATAATAATAATATTGTCAATTATTTAAATAGAATTATTAAAAGCTATGATATTAACAAGCAAATTAAAGACATTAATGAAATATATTATAAAATAACAAATAAAGCAGATGAAGATATAACACTTATATATGATGTTAAAGATTATATTGAAAAAGGTTATTTTTCTGGTAAATATTGGAAAAATGATTCAATTATAAAAATATTTGGAAAAAAATTTGCTGAGAATAATAAAGATAAATGTAGAATGTTAGTAGAAGAAAATATATATGAATTATCAAAAAAATTTATTCTAAATAAATTAAAAAATATAAATGAAAATTTAACGATTAAATTAACAGGAATACAAAATATAACAAATATAAGTTATATGTTTGATGGATGTTGTTCATTAAAATCTTTACCAGATATTTCAAAATGGAATACAAATAATGTTAAAGATATAAGTAATTTATTTTATGAATGCTGTTCATTAAAATCAGTTCCTGATATATCTAATTGGAATATGTCAAATGTTGAAAATATTAGTAATTTATTTTATGAATGCTCTTCATTAAAATCAGTTCCTGATATTTCTAAATGGAGTATGCCAAATCTTGAGAATATTTCTGGTATATTTTTTGGATGTTCTTCATTAGAATCTTTGCCTGATATTTCTAACTGGAATACAAATAATGTTATAGATATGAGTAAAATATTTTCTGGCTGCTCTTTATTAAAAACTTTACCAGATATTTCAAAATGGAATACAAATAATGTTAAAGATATAAGTAATTTATTTTATGAATGCTGTTCATTAAAATCAGTTCCTGATATATCTAATTGGAATATGTCAAATGTTGAAAATATTAGTAATTTATTTTATGAATGCTCTTCATTAAAATCAGTTCCTGATATTTCTAAATGGAATATGCCAAATGTTGAGAATATTTCTGGTATATTTTTTGGTTGTTCTTCATTAGAATCTTTGCCTGATATTTCAAACTGGAATACAAATAATGTTAAAGACATGAGTAAAACATTTTCCGGATGTTCTTTATTAAAAACTTTACCAGATATTTCCAAATGGAGTATGAATAATATTGAAAGTATAAGTTTTATTTTCTTTGGATGCTCTTCATTAGAATCTTTACCTGATATTTCAAAGTGGAATATTAATAATATTAATGATATAATTTGCATTTTTTCCGGATGCTCTTCATTGAAATCTTTGCCTAATATTTCTAAATAAAAAACTTAGGTTAATAATAAGAAATATTTATAAAAATAAAATAAGAATAAATTTTGTTAATAAAAAAATAGTGATTTTAAATATTTTTCAAATATAATACTATTAGATTTATAATATTATATACATCAAATGAAATAACATTTAAGCAGAAATTTTATTATTTAATGAATATATTAATATCAAAACAAGCCGATACAAGATTAGAAGCTATTTTTTATATAACAATATTTTATCTCCAAGTATTATCAACCTTTTATACTGAAAAATTAGGAGTTTTTACCGAAAAAAATGGTAAATCAGATCTTATTTTAATCTACATAAAAAAAATAGTACGTTTAAAAGACTTATTTTCCAATTATTACTCCTATTTTATTTCTTTAAAAATTTTATTTTATATTCTTATCCCAGTTTGCATTTTGCATTTCACAATTTCATGCTATTATACAACTCGATACTCTTTTTATTCCTATAATAATATGATAATAAATTTTTATATAAATTGTTTTATATACATATTATATAATATATTAGGTGATTTTTTTTTAAGCGGATTTTGCTTGGGTAATAATAAATTAAACGAAAATTTTGAGAATATTTCATGCGACAATGAGCACTTAAATATTTTATCTATAATATTAACACTACTATACACAATATTAATTTTAGTGTTATATATATTTATTAATATTTTTTATACTGATTCATTTTTTTTAACAGATTCTTTCCTTTCCAAAATGTCATGTAATTATGATTCTTATTGGGGCATTAATTGCCTTATTATTTCATTATTATCTGTCCAAATAAAATTTTTGACAAAAGAGGCTTTCCTTATATATAACTTAATCATGAGTTTAATATTATTAATATATTTTATTCATCACTATTTATATTATGATAAATATATTAACTACATTATTGGTACTTTTCATTTATTATATTTTTGGACAAGTATTTTTTGTTTAATTTTCGCTTATATTGAATTTAAAGAAAAGGGAATTGTTTATATTATTACTATAATAATTGTTTCTTTCTTTTATTTAAATATTCAGCATCGAATAGAGAGCAAAATTATTTTAGAAACGCCTATTCATAAATTAAATAATAAATATTATTTACTTCATTACTTAAGAAGATTTAGTGATATCATTAATAATATAGAAAAAAAACCACAATATAAATCAATTTTATCTGGATTGATACGCATGCATGAAATTGAATGTCCCAATCCAAATTGTGCTTTAAAGCACAAAGAAAAAGATAAAGAAAATTCTATTTTTTATTTACCTTTGACTAAGAAATGGAATAATCCTAATAAAAAAGAGAATGAAGATGAAGTTTTTTTAAAGAATTTTCTAATAATAACAATGAATTATTTCTTATACAAAAATAATCTCTCTGTCGATATGTATATTAATTTATCCTTATATTATTTAAAAATAATAGGTAATTATTGTCAAGCAATGTTACTTTATAAAAAGGCTTCTAAATATATAATTACCTTAAGAGAGCATTTTTCCTATATAAGATTAAATATCTTTATTCAAAAAGCTTTAAAAGAGAAAATGAAGCCTTCTAATGAGTTATGCCCTAATCTTGAGAATTTAGATGTATCAATGTATTACAAATATGATAAGATCTGTAAAAATTTATTAGATGAAATAAATAACGATGTTAATTTATCTCTTGAATTTTGGAAAGCATTTCGTGCTCCTTTAAGAGAGGCAACGAAAACAGTAAATTTCGATAATATTTTTGAATTAACAGATAAAATCGGCAAAACGAAAATTAATGTTGAAAGATTGTGGAATAAATTAATAGGTATTTACGGAGGAATCAATGACTATTTCGATTTATATGTGGAATATGTGGAACAAATAAACGATGATGATTTAAAAAAAAGAGATTTAGAAGCATACCGAAGAAAAAACGAAAGTTTCGGTGATCATATGAATAATAATTTTTATTCAATGCTTTTTAATAAAGAAACTGGGATAATTATTGCAAATGGGGATAAAGGAAGTGAAGGGTTGATTGAATTATCTAATAAAGAAATAGAAAATATTTTTAAGTATAAAGCTTTTGATTTAAAAGGAATGAATTTATCTTCATTAATGCCAAATTTATTTTCCAAGGAACATTCGAATTATATGGCGAAGTATTTTAAAATTGGTGAAAAAAAAATTATAGATAAACCTGATTTTAAAACTTTTGCTTTAGATAAAAATAATTCTGTGATGAAATTAAAATTAGCAATAAAGTTATTTCCTATATTAAACGAAAAAGTTTTTTTTGCTGGAATGATAAATAAAGAAAACATCGATGATATTATTTTATTAGATAGTAAATTT
This sequence comes from Entodinium bursa, assembly GCA_023807345.1. NCBI lineage: Eukaryota > Ciliophora > Litostomatea > Entodiniomorphida > Ophryoscolecidae > Entodinium > Entodinium bursa. The sequence continues at coordinate 4,764 of JAJNAA010012067.1, read as the reverse complement.
AATATTCAGGGAATGTCTCTGAAGTTAATGAAGATATTAAACATAGGAAATAATGCCCTTTTTCAAGATAACGAAATACCTTTTTATGTTATTTGCAGAAAGTTTGTGAATTTTTATCACATTTTTTTCCAAACAAAAAAAAAAGGAGAATTATCAGAAAAACAATTTAATAATTTAGAGGAAAAAAAAGAACGGGAAGATTTGCATGAAAATATCGAAATCAATGAAAATGTTGAATTAGAATATGAAATTAAATTACCCCAGTTTCTAATTGATTACTCTGAAAAAACGAGTAAAAAAGATGATCAAAATGTTGTGCAATATATTCAATTAAAAAATGATAATGATGATATGCAAAATGATGTCATTGGAGAAGATGATGAAAATGAATTTTTATTAACTGAAGAAACTTTTAAGCCTAAATTTAAAAGGAAACTAAGTTCATTAGTGCTAACTCCCATTCCAAGTAAACAAGAATTGGCAACACCTGATGATAAATCAGATAATGAGGAATCATCCACTGAAAAAATGGATAATACAAAAAAACAAAGCGATGAAGAAAAATTATATAATAACTTAATGGATCAATATAAATCACTTTTTAATGAAGGAAAAATTAACGAATTGGAAAAATTAATTGATAATATAAATAAAAGCTCTAATTCTATTGAATATAAATTCAATTTCACTTTTGATAAGTATAAATATGGAGATAATGAAATTGCTTATATTGTTCGTTGCATTGATAATAAAAACGAGGTAGGAAAAAGTGACGAAGAAAGTATGATAGAAAATGATTCAAAAATTGCTAAATATAAAAAAGAAAAAGTAGATTCAATTAAACCCTTATTTGAACTATTAAAAACAGAAAAAAACGATTTAATATCATTACCCGAAAACTTTCCTAAATTATCCACAGAAAATAAGGAATTTCAAAAATTGCTTGAAAAATGCAAAGAAATAATAAATAATATGTCTAAAATTCATGGACAAAAAAAAGCAGATGATTTTGTAGATGAAAACAGTTCACAAACTTCTCAATCAGGATATGATAGTGGTTTAGTCAAAAAAAATCGTATAGAAGAAATAAGAAGTAATTTATTAACTAATATTTCAAGTTTTTATACTTTGAAGTATATTCGTTTAGTGCTGCTTTTAATGGGATTATGTTCTATTATTTTTTCTGGGTTATTTATATATTTATTTTCTAATCTAAATACAAATTTGAATAATTCGTCTAATGTGAATATTGATTTATTTAGATCAGTCTTAGGTATAAGTAAAATAATGAGTATATTAGTATCATTAAGAACATTATTTTATAAAGAAATATTTAGTAAATATGATCCAAAAATAAACAGTGATTTCGTTTTTAATGATTATTTAACAGAAGGAAAAAATTTATCTTTATACTATACTGAATCGATAAAGTTAATATTCGTTTTATACGAAAAGGCCTTTAAATGTTTTAGCTTCATCGAAGCGGAAATTCCTAAATATTTAGACAATGAGCAATTAAAAAATATATATTGGAACAATGTTCAAATATCTTTTAACAATAGAGACTTTATTGAATATAGTCAAAGAAATTACGAAGATTCTTTCCCAATGGCTATTAGCCAGTTATTATCTAATAGTGTTGTCATTGCTGAAACCAATTATTTTAATAATTTAAAAGATGATTATATTAATAATAAAAATTATGATAGTATTAAATCATATTTTGATTATATAACTTATTTAATAATAGAAAATGGTTATGATCATATTCTTCCTAACCAAATAAAAAAATTAAATGAAATTCCTCATATATTAAAAAAAGTGAATTTAAGCAGAACTAATGTGATTATTACTCTTGTTTGTATTTTTATTACTATCATGATATCACTTTGTGTCTTATGCTCTTTTTTGATTATATTAACGATAAAATCTATGAGTGATGGAATGGAAAAAGTAAGTAAAATAAGACTTGAAAGAATTGAAGAAATAATAAAAAAAATTAAATTATTTAATACTTATTTAAATCGTTTTCGAGAAAGGGATTATAAATCAGAGAAAGATGATGAAAATAAAGATGAGATGAAAAACTTAGAAGGAAGTGTTATAAATCAAGCTGAAAAAATAAAAAATAAAGATGAAGCTAATAATAGTAATAACAATACTAATAATAATCTTGGATTTAATATGGATTCTAAAAAGTATATACCTTTAACCAAATTAAGATTTTCTTTTTTATCAACGTTTGTTATATTTGTAATTATAATAACATGTGTTATAATCATTTTATATGATACTTTAAATATGGTTAGAGACACCAATCAATTATTATTAGTACAAAAATATATTTTTGGTAAATTAGTCCATACTAGTATCTCAACAATAGAAGTTAAATGCTTTATGAGTTATTGTCTTAATGAATCAACTTTAAATTTCAATTTACTCGAAGATCCTAATTTAATATCAGAAGTAATTAAAGGAGCAGATAAATTTCCTAAAATAAATGAGTATTATAATAATAAGTTTTTACTCAATGCTTGTGGAGCTATTTATGAAAGTTATGAAGATGAAAGGTATTTTGATTGCATGAATGACACTTTAATTATGAGTGCAAATAATACAGATAATTTATTAAAATTAGTTGATGATTGGGTTGATAATATTCATAAAGAAGATGATATGAATAAAGATAGTAATAAAGATTATGATAGAAGAAATTTATTTAACACGAGCTATTTTAAAAATATTGAACATATGTTTTATAAATATATTTTTAATGTCAGTGATCAATTTTTATTAGTTGTCAAAAAAGATCTTGAAAATTATTTAAAGCAAAAATCTTTAGGATTATATGCGGTAGGAATATTAATGGGAGTTTTAACTTCATTATTTTGTCTTGTATTAGGAATTGTTTTTATTAATAATTTAATACATCATTTGAGTGTTTCAAGGATTATTCTGAAAATTATTCCAACTTCAGTTATTATTAATACGCAAGAGTTAGAAAAATGGATTGAAAATAAATATTAATTTTTCTTTTTTTAAAAATAATTTTATTTTATTTCATTTTATCTTGAATAATACTATTAATATTTAGTTATAGTGATACTAATTTTATTTTTAATAATAAGTATTTTATATACCTTTTTCATTCATTATATTTAATTTTTACAGCCATTAAATATATTATCCATTTTAAAATCTTTATTTAAATTCCATTTGGATATATCTGGTAAATTTTTTAATCCTGTGCATCCAGCAAATATCAAATCAATATTATTTACCCTGGATAAATTCCATTTAGTTATATCAGGTATTGTTTTTATTAAGCAGCATCCACAAAACATATCTCCCATATTGATAACATTTTTTGTGTTCCATTTTGATATTTCAGGTAAATATTCTAACGCTTTGCAATTATAAAACATCCTATATAAATAATTTAACTTAGATAAATCCCAGTTGATATATCTAAAAAACATTCTTTTCATGTTTGTGACATTTTTTGTATTAAAGTAAGAAATATTTGGTATTTTTTTTAATAAAGAACATTAGGAAAATAAGCCTATCATTGAGGTTACATTAGACGTATTAAAATCACCGAAGTTTTTTAATAAAGAACAATTTTCGAACATATAATTTATATTTGTTATTTTTTGAACACCTATTAACTTTAAGGATAAATTATCTTTTATATTTTTTAAATTATCTAATTTAAATTCTTCTTATAATTCATATTGTTTATCTTCTATAGTTTTATTCATTATTTATATTAAATTAAATATTAGTAAAATAAATATTTTTATTATTGAATTTTCATAATATCTTTTACTAAATAGATTTGAATAAATTTTATCTTTTAAATCATATATAATATTTAATTCTTCATTTTCTTCCTTCATCATTTTTTCATAAATATTATTCACCATTCTAAATTTTTCATTAATTATTAAATCCTTTTTTACTATAATATAATAGTTTTCAAAATTATTAATAGTTTCATTTAATCTAATTATGATTTGAAAAATTATACCTTTTAATCCATCAATTTTTTCTCTTAAAATTTTTAGACTTGATTCAACTTTATTAAAATTTGGCAAAATTCTTCCAAAACTTATAAGCTTATGCATAGCATGATTATTTTCACAATAAATACAAATATTTTTTTTACATTTTTGACAAAAAAAAGAATTATCATCATAATTAAATTTTTAAGTTAATTTAATTAATTTTGAATAAATTACATTTATAAAATGTATTGTTATATATTTCGCTTTTATTATATTCTTTGCATTGACCATAAATTATAAGTGATAAATCTATTTTTTGTGTATCTTTAAATTTATTTAAAAAAATATTTTTGGTTTTATGTCCTTCTTGGCATTCCAAAATAATTTTATATTCTTTAATATTTTTTTTGCGGTCTTTTTACAAATAGGACAAATAATTGTATTTGAGATATAAACAGATGAAAGAATTACATTGTCATTTCCTAAATTTGTTACTAAGATATTCATTTTTTTCTGGTTTTATCTTGAGAATTAATAATATATAATTTGATTTATTGCTTTTTCTTCATTTATATTAATTCCATTATATAAAAAATAAATTGAGCCTTTATTATGTTGTATTTTAGTTAAATATTTCTTAATTATATTTTTCATTTTTTCATCTTCATTTGATTGTATATCAGTAAAATTTTGGTTATAGTTAAATACTATGTCAACCATTGAATTGTTTAATAAAGATTATAGTAGATTATTTTAT
>JAJNAA010012066.1:0-11460 GCA_023807345.1 Entodinium bursa | reverse complement strand
TAAAGATGGCATATTTCCAAATAAATAAACAAAACTTGTTCCTAAAGCGGTATTAAAATTTGATAAATCTAAATACCTTAACTTTACACAATTAAAAAATAATTATAATAAATAAATTATTAAAATTATTATTTCATTTTAACCATTTTGACTATAAATAAAAATGGCCCCCAAAATAAAAATATATCCACAGCTTCAATTTAAAAGAATAAATAATATTCATCCATTTTTAATGATTAATATATTTTTTTTCTTTCATTTCTTTCTCTATCAAAAGAGCATCATAGAATACATGTCTATTATTCTGAAATTCATTTAATCATTAAGGAGACTGGTCAACAACAAATTTTATCGAATTCATTTTATAAAAATCCTTCAGATGTTTTAGTTAATGGAATATCAAAGAAAGATGTTTGTACAAAAAGTTGTGAAATAGAAGAAGCTTACAGCCGTGTTGATTTAATATTTGAAGATGAAATAAATTCTTGTGAAAACATGTTTAATGACTTAAATAATATAACTGAAATAGATTTATCTAATTTTGATACTTCAAAGGTAACAAGTATGAAGTCAATGTTTCTAAAATGTACACAGTTAGAAATAGTAAATTTTGGAAATATAAATACATCTTTAGTCAATAATATGGAACAATTATTTTTGAATTGTTACAATTTAAAATCTATCGATGTATCAAAATTTGATACTTCTCAAGTTACGACTATAAAAAAAATATTTGCAGTTTGTCGAACTATTAAGACAATTGATGCGTCTAATTTTAAAACATCAAAAGTTGTAGACATGGAAGATATATTTGCTTATGATAGTGAATTAATTTCTGTAGATATTTCAAGTTTTGATACTTCAAATGTTAAAGTTTTTAAAGGAATGTTTTTTAATTGTGTAAAGTTAAGGTATTTAGATTTATCAAATTTTAATACCGCTTTAGGAACAAGTTTTGTTTATTTATTTGGAAATATGCCATCTTTAATATATTTGAATGCTTTTGCATTTGAAATAAAGAATAATGTAGGAGATATAACTTTTTCTTTTTCACAAAATCCTAAAATATGTATTCAAGATGATCATGCAAGAATTGTTCTATTTGGAGATCAAACTATTTCACAATGTTTAGATCCTTGTTTTTCTTATATGGAAAAAGTAGATATTTCTACTAGTAAATGCGTTGAAAAATGTGACAATGATAAATTTGAATATTTAAGGATATGTAATAATTATTGTCCTAAAGGAAGTCCTATTTTACTTAATGATGGCAATATTTGTTCAGAAGACATTCCAGAAAATTATTATTTAGACTCAAATGATGGAGTTTATAAAGAATGCTATCAAAAATGTAAGAAATGCTCAGAATCCGGAAATATATTAAATAATAATTGTGATGAATGCAAAAATGATCTTATATTTATGAATGATTCTTCTTTAGAACCAAAGAATTGTTATGAAAAATGTCAATTTAATTATTATATTAATATATCTAATGATTATTGTTGTACCCTAGATGATTCATGTCCTGAAAATTACAAATTAATAAAAGAAAAAAAGAAATGCATTGACAAATGTTATAATGATGATTTGTATAAATTTGAGTATGAAAATATTTGCTATGAAAATTGCCCAAACGGAACAATTAGTGAAGGAGAAAGTAAAGTTTGCTTAATAATTCAGACAACTATTCCAACTACTATCCAGACTACTCTTCCAAATATCATCCCAACTACTATCCAGACTACTCTTCCAAATAACATCCCAACTACTATGCCACCTACTATCCTTCCTACTACCCCAACTACTATAGCAATCAGTATGACAACTGCCATCCCAACTACTATCCCACATACTATTTCTACACCTATTCAAACGACTATTTTAACCACTATTCCGAAAATTTTTTCGACAACTATTAATATAATTAATACAAATATAAAGGAAGGTTTGTCTTTTCAAAATGAAACAACTGCGGAAATATACGAAAAAATAAAAAATGAGATTATAAAAAATTATCTTGAATATGATGGAGATATTATAATAAATACAACAGATAATTATGCTTTTCATATATCTTCTTCAAAAAATGAATTAGATATCCTTAAAGGGAATAAAAATAATACACATAAATTATCGGTCATTGACTTAAAAGAATGCGGTGATATACTGATAGATATTTATGATCTTTCTCCAGATATTGATTTAATAATTCTAAAATATGAAAACCTCGTTTTTGATACCAATGAAAAAAGTATACAATATGAAGTATATGAACCAATTTCAGGTGATAAATTAAATTTATCTTATTGCTCTTCAGTTTCTATTGATATATATATTCCAACACAAATAAATGAAGAAGCTTTAGATTTATATGAAGATTTGAAGTCATATGGATATAATTTATTTGACAAAAATGATAAATTTTATACAGATATTTGTACTCCTTATAAATCACAAAATAGTACTGATATTTTATTAGCAGATAGATATAATGATATTTATAAACCAAATGAACTAAGTTGCCAAGAAAATTGCGAATATTCTGATTATTCATTGGAATCTCAATTATTAAAATGTAACTGCAAAGTTATTGAAAAAGCTCAAATAGACATAGAAAACCCTGAAAAAATAACAGCTAAATCAATAGTTAAATCCTTTGTTAATGTTTTTAAATATTCTAATTATAAAGTTTTAAAATGTAAAAAACTAGTTTTTAGTAAAAAAACACTTTATAAAAATTATGGAAGTTTATTATCTATATTTTACTTTTTGGGGTTTGTAGGTTCATTTATTTTTTTCTTTTTTAATAAAATAGATTATTTAAAAGTTGAAATTAGTAGGATAATAGAAAATAAACTTTGTGAAAAAAATGAAAAAAATAATGGTCTTTTTATATTTAAGAAAGATAAAACCATGAAGGATCATGATAATATCTATAATTCAAAATCAGTGAAAAATACAAATAAAGTTAATAAAAGAAATACATTTGTTGATTCGAATGAGAAATTATCAAAAGAGAAATTCTTAGATATAAATAATGAAAATGATGGTGTAGGGGTTAAAAAAAAAAGTTTAAAAGTAAATTTACCTCCCAAAAAAAAAAATATGACAAGTAGAACTTCTAATCCACGTAAATCAAAGAGAAAAACTCGTAAATCATCAAGAGAAGGAAAAAGTGGGGAAATTGAAGTATTCAGAACTAGCAAATTTTCAAATTCCTTTTCTCAAATAAAAGAAAATAAAATTAATCCAACTCAAAATGGAGAATTAATAAAAAAAAAATCAGTCCAAAAAACAATTTCAATCAATGAGAATGGAAAAGACGAAAAAATAGTTGAAGAAATTTATGATGATTATGAACTTAATAATCTTGAATATATAATAGCCTTAGAAAAGGATAATAGAAAATTTTTTAGAGTGTATTGGTCATTGTTAAAAAGAGAACATTTATTTATATTTACATTTTTTGCTTGGAAAGATTATAATATTTTCTCTATTAAATTATCGAAATTTTTTTATTTAATATGCACAGATATGGTCTTAAATATGTTCTTTTTTTCTGATGAATCAATGCATAATATATATCAAAGTGGTGGAATATATAATTTGTTTGAAGAACTATTTCAAACGGTTATTTCTACATTGGTGTCTCAATTACTTCAAATATTTATTAATTATTTAACAATGACTGATATTGATTATTATCGAATAAAAGAACTTGAAACAATAAGGAAAGACAAAATATTTTCCGTGATTAATTGTATTGTATATAAAATAATATTTTTTAATATATTTGTATATATTTCATTTTTATTTTATTGGTACTCAATATCAGCTTTTTGTGCAGTATATGCAAACACTCAAAAAATTTTTATAATAAATTCACTTATGAGTTTTTTTTTAGGTTTTATATATCCTTTTATTTTGTATCTTTTTCCCACTGGACTAAGATTTATATCATTGAGTGCCAAAAAAGGAAAAAATCTTAAGATTTTTTATTTTTTAAGTAATATTATTCCTTTCTTTTGAACTAAAGAATGGTATTTATTTTAATGAATTTATGTTTAGAGGTACTTTCATTTTCCATATATAAATTACTTGATAAAATGATTAAACCAATTAAATCATCTTTTTTATTATTAAGATATTCCATCAAATATTGGTTGATTCCAGTTTCTTCATTTTCTGGATATAATTTTTGTTATATCCAGTTCATCATTGTTCTTATCTCCATTTAATAGCATAAAAGTTGAATTTTTAAACCTATTATTTAAATAAGTATAAATAATATTATATGGTTCCTTAATTAAAATATCATTTTTTTCAGTAATTTTCATTGTGATTTTATCCAAGATTGCTTTAATATTTTTATCAAGTATATTATTAACATCAATATGATACTTATTATCATTTATATTTATTCTACCTTTAACTTTAAATTTATATTGTACTCTATTATTTGATTTATCCTTAATTGAAACATTATTTTTTGAAAAATCTCCATAGAACGTCAAACATTTTTTCTCACTTTCATAAATAATTTCCAAATTTTCAGGTATTGGAATTTCTAATTCTTTATCTTTTTTAAAATAAAAGTTCGATATAATATTACAAATATTTTCATCGTATTCAAATTATAATAAGATTGAAATAAAATGAGAATATATTTATAATTGCATTCAAAAAAATCAAGTTGCAGATCCTCATAATCAATAAGAGGTAGGCAGATCAATGCAATTTTTTCATTTTTGCTCTGTGTTTCTTTTATTATTAAAAAATTATTATTTTTACCTTCAATCGGGTCATATATATGAAAATATTTTAAATTATATTTTCCCAGAGAATTTTGTATTTCATAATAATAATTAATAAAATTAGATAAATCAGAAATTTCATTAAGATTTATTCCATTTGAACATAATATATTTTCATTGAATAAACAAGAACATTTATTTTCTGTATTTTTTCGATCTTCAAAAGATAATAAAAAAAATATATTTGATTCACTTCATACAGATTTAATGGTAAGATCTTTATTTTTGAAATATAATGCCATTATTTTATTTATATTCAAAAAGAATATAAAATCAACTAATAAAAATAGTTTATTTATATTCAATTTTGACAGAGTTTTTAAATTATTCCAATATTTTTCTTCAATATCCTTGATAAAATCCATATTTTCTTCAGAATAAATTAACCTAATAAAGGTATTGAAATCATTTAAAATATTAAATTTCTTTTCATAAGAACTTAATTTTTGTCTTGTAATAAAAGAATTATTATAGTAATTTCCAATTATATAATTAGAGCTACCATTTTAATTTGAATTTCATTGTCCTTTATTATATTGTCACAATATGTATTATAAGTTTTATTCCTAATGGTTTTTTTATTACTTTTTTCTTTTTTTCTCTCGATAATTTAGTTAATTCATCTTTCATTTTTTTCATTTGAAAAAATAAATCATCAATTGTTTTATTTTTTTCATCAGAATCTTTCTTTAATTTTTGTATTTCTTCATTTTTTTGTTGAGAATCTTGTTGCATTTCTAATTCTTTGTTTTTCAAAACTTCTTTTAATTGTGAGCAATCATTTTCTATTTTTTGTTATTTATCCAATTCACAAACATAAGTAATGTCAGATTCAATATAAACAAAAATTAAATTGAAATTAAGTGTTAGTCCAGGAAAATCTTTTACAAATTTTTCAGCTAAGTTCACGTATTTTGTATGAAAATAAGAATCAATTACTATTATTAGATTTACTATATTGTAATGTTTATTGTAAATCTTAAATAATTCTAAAAATATACCGATATTTTTATATAATTTATTTTCCAATTTTTTTTCATTATTTTCATTTGAATTAATGGATGATATTTAAGAAGGAGTTTTTCCTGTAAAATATCAAAAATTGAATTGGTATTTATTTTCATTTAAGAGATGATTCATTGAGGTTTTAACTTCAATAAAATTTATTGAATTTTTTTGTAAAAACAGAGTTTCTCCATCAGGGATTTTTATTCTTATAGGTGCTTGATTTTGCTGAAACTTAGTCTTTGAAAAAACCATGAAGTTTTTAATTTTTGTTTCCTTTTTCACAGTAATAATTCTATCCACTTCATTATATCTTTTATTGTATTTATTTTTTTTGTAAAATATTACATTTGGTACTTCAATAATTTCATTATCTGAATTAGATTTTAATGTATTTATAATTCTTTCTTGGATTGAGTATCCTAATCTAAAGCTTGATATAATTTCTTTTTTTCAGATTAAAATATTCTTTTAATGAATCCTTTTTATCTATGTTTTTATCACCAAGCAAAACCAGATTCTCCAACACTTCAGTATTTAATTCCTTTTCTTCTTCCTTTCCATGAATAGGTATAAGGTAATTATCTTCTTCATAACTTTTATCGTAATTAATTTCATTTTTATTTCCGAAAACTTTGCCTTTTTTCCTTTGAAAAAATAAATCATATATGTTTTTATTTAATACTAGATATATAACGTCCAAACCATTTATGTTTGCTTTTCCTATGAGATCTTCCTCTTCTTCATTTTCATTCAAATATTCAATAGATAAGGATAAAAGTGCTGTGAATTAGAAATTAATGTATGATTTTATAAAGTTTATTGTTTCTTCTTCCTACTGTAATCACATCATCATCATCATTTTCGTCATTTATTTTGAAAATAATTATCCCTTTTCTAAAAGTCTTTTTCTTCAAATCGTCATATAAAGTGTAATCACAGGTAACATATGATGAATAATTAATTTCCAAATCTACCAAGGAAAATAAAGTCTCTTTGATCTTAATATATTTAGGATATTCAGCTTTGCATATTTCACAAGAGAAACTTTTCCAAGAATATGATTTAAAATTATTTTCTGTTTTTTTTATTATTTTTGTCTCGATACATTTTTTGAGACATAAATAATGAATGTTTTTCATAGAACCATTACATTTACAAGGGGATATTAAAGGATTTTCTTCATTGCTATAAGATAAAAAACAAATACGACATGATGGTTTTGATGTTTTTGAACTTTGAGGGTTCTGAGAAGAAAAACCTGAATTGTTGTTTATATCGTTAATATTTGGATTATATGTCACACCTTCTTCACGCATTTCACTTATTTTACTAACTTTACTATTTTCTATCATGTCCTTTTCTTTATTTATATTAGTTTTTTGATTAACGAGAAATTTATCAAAATTTTTTTTATTAATTTTATTTAAATTTTTCTTTTTATTATTATTAATAAAATTAATTTGACACGATTCGAAAATTTCTCCAATGCATATCGTATCAATTTTTAATCTTGCTCTTCCTAATTTTATAACATCGCCAATAGAAATTAAATTTTCTTCATCTTTTTTACATAAACGCCAACTGCGACATAAATAAGATTCTTTCAAATTTTTCCGAAGAAAAGGACTTAATATAGGACATATTATTTTAAAAGAATACTGCGGTATATAATTAAATTCACTCACGATTAAAAAAGAATTATTATTTAAAGAATTTGCTTCGTTACTATTATTATTATTATTATTTTGATTGTTATTATTAGCAAAAGCATTTATTATTTCATTGCTGTTATTATTACTTGTGTTATTATCGTTATTTATTATAATTTCGGAATTTTTTTTCTTTTTTTGATATTCTTTATATTTTTCAAGGAGTTCTTTAGGTGAATCTATTAATTTTAATTTTTCATCTGTGTATACTAAAAAAAACTGCGGATTAAATTTTGATAATGTCATTCTCTTTGTTTCAACTTCTTCAGTGTCGAAATCGAATAAATCATCAGTGTCTTTTTTCCATGTTTTACTTGTTATTTTCAAAGTACTATAAAGATTTTATTATTTAATTAAATCTTACAGATTTGAATTACTTTCTGATGATGACATTGTTTTTTTATTTTTTTTAATTATTTGAAGAAAATAAAAGTAATTAATTAAATATAATATAATATTTTAATTATAGTTACAATAATTATTATAAAAAATAAATGTTCAAAACACCAAAAAATTTAGTATTAAAGGAAGCTAATAAGGAAAAAATAAGGCCTAAATCAGTTTTAAGAAAAAATTTGACTAATTTTTTTAGTAGTGATATTTTTTCACCATTATTTTATTCACCAAATGAAAACGTTAAAAACAAAAAAATTTACAAAATAAAAACTTCTTTTCATAACGTCGATACAGAACGATTATATATGAATAATATTGAACTTAAAAAACATATAAATAAATTAGAGAAAGAATTAATGATATTAAAATTAAAATTAACCCGAAAAGATAAAGAAATAAAAGACAAAGAAAAAATTATTAATAAATATATTAATTCTAATAATTTAATTAATAAAGAAAAACTTGTTGAATCAAGTTTAGTATCACATTATAAAGATAAATATTTTGAAATAAAAACACAATATGAAGAAGAGTTGAATAAAAACGAAAAAATGAAAGATAATTTAAAAGAAACCAAATTAAAGGAATGCTTGCAGCAAAATGATGAGCTTAAAAATCAAATGGTAAAAATGAAAGAAATGTTCAAAAAAAACAAAAAAAAAAGTCAAATTATTAAAAAAACTAAAAGTGATTTCAACCTTTTCAAACAAAAATTTTTTGAGCAACATTTATTATTAACAAATTTCATGAAAAGAAATGAAGTTTTAAACACCGAAATAAATAATTTAAAAAGGGAAAAAAGTGAATTTACTCTGAAATTAGAAAATTCAAAAAGGAAAAATAATAAATTAAAAAATTCTTTGGATAAATTAAAACAAAAAAATATAAAATTTTTTAGCAATAAAAAAACTTTAGAAGAAATCAAATTTAACAATTTAAATTTTGAACAAACAATAAAACAATTAAAATCAGAATTAAATAGTATCAAATTCGCTTATGATGAAAAAAATAATAATTATAATGAATTATTAAAAACATGCAATGATTATAAAAAATTATTTGATGATACAAAAAATAATGATATTTTAAAACCTTTTAATTATGAAGAAATAAAAGATATAGAAAATAAGCAGCCTCAGGATAATTTTAAAGAAATTGAATTATATAAAAGCTTATATAAAGAAAGTAAAATTAAAAATCTTATATATGAAAAATATTTATTAGAAAAAAAAATAAGTCCTAAACAAGTAATAAAAGATTATGGCTTTAGCGGAGTTTTAAATAATATTAATAGCAATATATAATATATTATATTTTTTTTCTTTTAATTAAATTGAATTATATAAAATAAATTTATATTATTAAAAATTAATAAAAAATTATTTAAATATAGATATTCCAAATACATAAGGAAGAATCAGAAGAAACAGATACTATTTGTTTATCATCAGGAGACCATTGCAATCTATTAATTTCACTCGAATGACCTTGTGATTTAGAAATAAATTCGCATCCAGGTAATTTAAATAACCATAATTCTCCAAAGCAGCTTCCAGCTGCGAAATATTTCCCATTATGAGAAATTTTCACGGTCATCATTTTTTCTCCGATATTAATTTCTTTAATCGGGCTTACTTGGTAAAAATCCCAGACACATAAAGGACAATTGATTCCTACGGAAATAATTTCATTTTCCCTTTCAATCTTTTGTGCAATCCCTGTTATAATGCCATTATTAACTCTCTGTGTATTTAATCTTTTTTGTAATTTTATATCATAGCAAATAAGTTCATGATCATCACCACATGAATAAATCAAATTTGGTTTATTAATATCAGCAAATACTTCTCTTACATTAGAATGATGAGCAGGAATTTGCATTACCAATTCGTGATTACGTCTTGTCCATATTCTTACAATACCATCTTGTCCACCGGTTAATATATAATTTCCATCGACATAAATGCAATTAACACTACCTTTATGAGCTTGGATTTCAAATAACTTTTCTGAAAAATCATTAGAATAATTTTTTAAAATACCGTCTGCATAACCAATAAAAATGCTTTCATCGTCACCAACAGCTACTGTTGTTGCAGGAGGTGATACAAAATTCGTGGCGTTTTCGTCGTCATTTACCGGTATAAACCCTAAAATATTAAAATCGTTTAAATCTATTTGATACATGTTACCATTTGAATCAACGGTAAAGCACGAATCATTTTGTTTACTGTATTCATTAAAAGCTACTGAATTAATTGAAGAATAATGTGATGTGGAATGTAATATATAATTAAGATCACTTGTTAATACTCGGTATATTTTCCCATTCATAGAAGCCACTACCACCTCTTTTTGATCACTGGTGACCGAAACTGAATTTATTGGTGAATTAAGGGCAATTTCACAAAAGATTGTATGTTGCACTTTTAATATGTCATGATTATTTGCTTGTTCATTTGTTCTCAAAATTTTTTTTACTTTACCATCACCTCCTGATACTATTATTTCCTCAGTGTCAGGGAAAAATACCATACTTGTAATACCATTGTTTAAAACATTAAAGGAATTTTTAAAATATAAATTTTCTAAAGAAAAAATTATTAATTCCCCATTTTTGCTTCCTAAATATAAGCAATTATATTTTTGGTCAAAGAAACCGCAAGTATAACTTCTTATTAACCCGGTTGAAGGCAAAATAAATTTTTCAAATTTGATATTATACTGCATTGTCCTTAATTCAAAATAAAAATCAGCATAATATAAAACTTGATCATTTCCTATAGTAATGGTATAATCATAATGTTCAGAATTTTGATTGTTTAAAGTATCCTTTGATTTGAACATACAAGTCCATAATACGAAATTTATAGGAGTTTCATAAACTCGACTGAAGCATTTATTTCCTTTAGCGACTTCCCATGTGTAAAAAGTATTATCTTGACCAACGGCAGAAATGAATTTATCATCTTGGGAAAATTCTAGCAAATTTACTGCTTTATATATTTCATTTATTTCATACATTATTCTTTTATTTTCATAATCCCATAAAATAATAGATGCAATTAAATCTTTATCGAAATTTTCTTCACCTATTGTGAATCCAACTGCTAAGTATTTACCACTATGGGATATTTTGAAGCAGTTTATCTTGTTTTGTCCATGCCTGAAAAATACTTGGTTATTTTTCTCGGTTAAATCCTCACAAATTATTATACCACCGACAGAATATATTATTGTTTCTGGCATCACTGGATGACATTGGACACTATCACGTTCAAGAAATTTGAGACCGATTATATGGGAAAGTTCAAAATTTATGTTTTTTTCATCCTCATTGTTAATTTTTTCGATTTCTTCGGTTTTCATTTTTTTTTGTTTTATATATTATTTAATAAGTTATTATTTTATTAATTTGATTTTTTTAAATATTATTATTTATTTTTAGAATATAAGAAATTTAAATTTAAATATAAGTTTTGATTAATTTAAATTTTAATGGGGATGGGGATTGGGGATTGGGGATTGGG
>JAJNAA010012065.1:0-11547 GCA_023807345.1 Entodinium bursa | reverse complement strand
ATCCCCAATCCCCAATTTTTAAAAGCCAAAAGAATTAAATAAAATTAGAAAAATTAAATAAAATAATATTTTTTAAATGAAAAAATAATGAAAAAAAATAATCAATAAAAATTTAATTTAATATTTATACTTCGAAAAAAAGCCCAAATTTAATAATTGTAATTAATCATATATTTTCAAATTTTCACAGATTCCTATGGATTTAAATTTTTGTCATTATTATAATTTTGATTTTTATTTCTGGAGTCGTCAACATTATCATTTCCTATATTTTCACTATGCAAAGATTTAATCAATTCTTTTATTTCATCAAATTTTTGATTTATTGATTGTTCTATATTAGTTAATTTAGAATCAAATTTTTTTTCCATATTATCCATCTTCAAATTCATATTCATTTACATATTGAATATTTTCTTGAATCAAATATTTTATATCACAAATATCATTAATTTCAGTGTCGTCGAAAAATATATTTTCTCCAAATATTTTATCAAGGAACCTTATGAGAATAAAAGGAAAAGAAAAGCCTTTTATTTTTTGAATTATTTCTTCATTTAATGTTATACTTTCAGTTTCTTTAACAAAGCCGATATAAACAAAGTTTTTTGTGTCATATTTTTTGAATGTGTGAAAATATTTTTCCAAAAAATAATAGTGCTTCACCATTTGATCTAATAATCCAGTTAAATTATTACAGCTTTTCACTTCGTAAATGATTATTGAACCTTTTTTTATTTCTTCCTGTTTATCTCCGAAATAAAAAATTTCTTCAGCTTGATATTCAGATAATTTGAAATTTTCTCCAACAACAAACATTCCATCAATTTCAATTTGGGACGAATATAATAACACAAAATAGCCATTGATTAAATAAACTTTTTCTAAAACATCATGATAGCTCCTGAAATCATATATATATAAATATTCATTGTTATAAATAAAGGTATCATAATTCACAGTTCTATCAAAAATATATCGGGAATTAATATATAGTTTTTTATCATTTTTTATTTGTAAATAAAATTTTTTTCCATCGACATTGAACTCGTATTTATTGTCAAATTTTGGAAAAATATAAAAATCATTATTTCGAAAAGCAGCTTTGTAATTTTCTATTAGGTCATGGCTATTATTCCCTTTAATGAAGAAGGCCTTTACTGCACATATTTTTCCATTGTTTTTGAATATTCCAGGATCATATAGAGATTTTATTCCCTTTATATTAGAAAGTGTTCTTTTTCTTAGATTTGCTTCATAAACAAGGCCAAATTTCTGATCTGTCATAGGATACAATTCCTTCGGAATCTCTTTTATTGTTATTGTTTGTAAAGTGTTGGTCATTTTAAATTATTAATTATTTTTTTATTAAATTTAAATAGAAAATTAAATAAATATATTATTAATAATTATTTAAAAATTAAATAACAATCCTATTTAAATTATAAAAATCTTAAAAATGTCGTCCAAAGAAGAAAATCCATCTTTAACAGGTTATTATTCAATGGAGAAATTCATCAAAGAACTCAAAAAAATTTCGGGAATTCCCGATTCTTTAATCCTTGACGAATTTCAATCAAATATGCCTCTTCATACATCAGGTGATGCAAATACCAACAATCCTTATATGAGTCCTTACGCAAAAAACCGAGCCGAACAAAAATCAAAAAACATAAAAGTAAATAGCATCAATAACGAAATAAATCCTAATGAAGAAATGAAACAAGAAATGACTAAATTACGAAAAGAAAACGCCGAATTAAAATTTTGTCTAAATAATGTAAATAAGAAATTCGAAAATGAAATCAAAGAAATTAGAACCAATAATGAACTTAAAGAAAAAGAATTAATAGAAACAAAAGAAATTTTGAAAAAAAATGCAAGTTTGATTGAGTTATTGGGAGAAAAAATTTCTAATTATGAAAAGCTCATAGAGCAAATGAAAGAAGAACAGAATTTGAATTTAAACAATGAAGAGCAAGGAATTCAAAGTGGGGACGAGAAATATATAAATTTAGTAGATAATAACAAAAAATTAAAGGAGGAATTAATGCTTAAGGAAAATATGATAAATAACATTAAAAAAGAACTCAATACGAAAAATGAAATTTTCGAAGAAATAAATAGGATGAAACCAGAAATGGAATCTTATTTACAAACAATGGATAAATTATATGGCGAAATCGAATCAAGAGATGGTATCATAAAACAATTAAAAAATGATATTCAAGTAATTCAGAATAAATACAGAGTGAAATCAACGAATTAAAAAATAAAAATAATATCACTGAAATAAATAATTTAAAAGGTGACGATAAATTATTATCAGAATTAAAAGCCAGTAAAGAAAATGAATTAAAATTAAACCAAGAATTGTCCCAAATTCAAAAAAGCTATAACGAATTAAAAGAAAGCAACGAAAAAATGAAAGAATTAGCCAAAGAAACAAATGGCATGATTAAAACTGCCATTGATTCAAGAGATTCATTAAAAAAAGAATATGAAGAAGCAATTAAGGATTTAATCGAAAAATATGAAAAGCAAATTAAATTTATGAAAACTGTGCTTGCCAAACAAGCACTTGAATTCGAAAAAAATTGAAAAATAAAGGGGAAATAAAAGATGATAAGGAAAATAAAGAAGAAAATCAGGGTGAAAAAATGGAAGAAATGATGAAAATTATTAAAGATAATAAAGAATTATTGAAACAAAATGAAGAATTGAAAAATATTAATGAAGTCATTTTAACTAAAATGAAAGAATTACCTAATTTAGAACAAAAATATACTGATTTATTTGATACTGTTAAATTATTACAAGAAGAAAATAATTTACTAAAAGAAGCTTCTAAATATTCCTCGATGATCGAATTTTCCCAAAGTAAAATTAAAGATGTTCCGAGTGAAACAAATATTAATAATACAAATACTAACTTTTTTGAAGATACTCCGAAAACAAAAACACAAGCAAATAAAATAGAAATAATAATATTAATATAAATGACAATAAAAATAAGACTAAAAATTTATTATTAGATGATGATTCTGAAGAAGAGAATAAAGGTGTTAAAAATAAAGAAAAAGAAGAAGAAGCCCCTGCCATAAAACAAAAAGAAATTATTTTCGATAAAAATTCTAATTTGAATAATAATAATAATATAAATATAAATAATCCAGAAATAATTAATAATAACACTGAAACAAATAATACAATTAAAGTTTATAACAAAAAAAAATTACAAAGACAAACATCTCCTAAATCAGCAAAAGATAACATAGAAACCCTTAATAACAATAGTAACAAAAGCAACAGCAACATTAAAAATAAAAGTGAAGAAAAAAAGGAAGATATAGAAACAAACAAAGAAGAAAATAAAATTAATGAAACAGAAGAAAAAATAAATCCAAATTTTAATTTATATAAACCAATCAAAGAAGGATTGCTCACTTTTAATTTATCAAAAAAGAATTATTATACAATAGTCCCCGAGAACTATTCTGAATTCTGGGAGCAATTCGACCCAGAAACATCAATCCAATATAACACATTAGAAGGATTATTTTTAGTCAACGCAAAACAAAATAACCAATTATATTATTACTCCAGTAAAAAAAATAATTTCAGTGCCTTATTCCAATTCACCGAAGATCACAGTTATGGTTGTCTATTTTTGGATAATTTACCCAGAAATATTATTGCCATCGGAGGAAAGAATTCAAAATTGGTCGAGAAATTTTCTTTCGAAGATGGCTTCATGACTCAATTACCCCCTCTGTCAACACATAGAAGTAAAATGACCTGTTGTCAAGTGGGTGAAAAAATTTATTGCTTTTTAGGCCTAAGTGAAGAAAGGCCGAAGGATTCTATTGTGGAATTTTTGGATATGAAAAATATAAGCAAAGGGTGGACTGAAGTTGAATATGAAAATCAAACTTCTTTTGATATTTTGACGGGGATGTCTTGCGTTAATTTAAATGATAGTGAATTGTTCATTATTGGAGGATTGGTTAATGATGAAATACCTAATGAAAAATTGCTGTATTTTAATACGGAACAAAATGAGTTATTTGAGTTAAATAAGGATTTGCCAGATTCTGAAGATAAAAATTATCTTTTTACTAAAAATACTATGTTTAATGTGTTTTTGAATGGGGATATCATTTCTTATACTAATATTGATGATAATAATCAAGTACATATACTTGATAATGAACTTAAATATGATCTTTATTTAACACCAAAAGCTTAAGAAGTATATTAATTAAGTTGAATTTAATAATAAAAGGAGGAATTTGCTTTTACCTTGAGTAAATTTTGTTATTTTTTATTATTTATTATATATTTTTATTTAATAATGATAAAATAAGAAAGAAATTAATATTAATAAAATTTAAATATTACTGAATTTTTATTTTTAAAATATTATAAATTATTAATGGAAAAATATAGACAATTTGAAGATGTAACAAATGGAATAAATCCTTTTACTAATACCTATAAAAAAAATAAAAAAACAATGTGAGCAATTTATATAAATTTATCAAATAATAGATTTCATTATCTTTTTGGTCTCATTAAATTTTTTCCTTTTATTTTTATGATTATTTATTCTTCAATAATTGAATTGTTATTAAGAATTTTTTTCATACCTCATTGTCTTCCATTTTTATATAATTTTATAATATGTTTATTTGCAAGAGTATTTTTAATTTTATTAGGAGTATTTAGAATTCAATATAAATTTAAAAAACAAAGTAAAAAAAAATCCAAATATAATAATTTCTGCACAAAGTTCATTAATAGATTGGCTTGTTTTAGTATGTAATTATAACCCTAAAATTTTATATATTGCAAAATCTAAAGATAATCAACAAGATGGTTTTATTGAACTTTCTTATCTAAGTATTTTTTCTTATGGATTAGGAATAAAATTCAATAGATTTAATCCAAAAAAGAAATATTTTGATATTAAAAAATATTTAGAACAAAATAAAAATGGAAGGCCTTTATTAATTTTTCCTGAAGCAACAAAATCAAATAGATTAGCTGTGTTATATACTCTGTTTTTTACAATAATGAATAATAAACATTTAATAAATAATAATTTAAGAATTTTGAGTAAATGAAAGAAACACATAAATATAATCCTCATTCTTCATATAATAATAATAATAATTTTAATGAAAAATTTTTTTATTTACCAAGTGATGACAAATCATTTATAAAAAGAACACATAATCCTTTCTTAGAAAAAAAAGAAGAAGAAAAAAAAAATTTTCCTTATTTTGTTAATGTTGGAAAATCAGTTATTTTTAAAAGTGGAGGAAGAGATTTAGAAAGTTTATATAATATTATAAAAGGAAAAATAAGATATGTTATTTGTATTTTAATGGAGAGTGATTCTTATAGTAATTCAGGTGTTCTTCAAAGAACTCTTCGTTCTGTAATAAATAATATTGCTTCTTTTAAGGAAATTCATTTAGAACAAAAAAATATTTTAATATGTATATTTTTTAAAGACATTAAAGGGAAAGAAATTTTTAATAGAAAAGATTATGTGTATTTAAAAGATATTAATGATTATATTTTAGTCAAAAAAAAATATATTTATGAAGAAAAGGATAATAAAAGTATTAAAGTTCATTGCATTTCAAAAATTGCTTATTTTAGTGAAACAGAAATTTTTAAATGCTTTTATTCCATTATAATTAAACAATTAAAAATTAAAGAAGGTATAATTTTTACTTCAGTAATAACAGCAGGAGTAGAAATCAATTATTGTTCGCTTCAAATTTTACTTTTACTGTCGTTTAATTCCCAAGAATCTCATAGAATAATAGTTCCATTAATAGATAGTTGTGATAATGATAATATAATATATAAAATAAAAAGATACGAAAGAATCCATTATAATTTATATGACCTAAATTTTTATGATATAACTCAATCAATACCAATTTCATCCTTTTTTAATGTAATGACAATAGATGATAAATTATTCCATGATTTGAATACATATTATTCAGAAGCATACTTAAATCAATCTGTTGATTATCACGATTATAATTTATCTCTTTTTTTATCAAGGAATGGATATAATATTATTTATTATAATGAACTAACCATGGGAGAAATATTATTATTTAATTTTTATAATGACTTACCAATTTCTGACTATAAAGATAATTGGATAAAAATATATTCTGGATATTATGCTAATTTTTTTGAGTTATTAAGAGTTCTTTTTAATTTTAATTATTTTAATATTTTGAAAAAAATATTTTTAATATTTCAAATAATTGGATATATAGTTGATTTTATTTTTCCATCTTTATCAACAATTGTAATATACACTATATTTTATGAAGCCTTTAATATATATGATTCAAAGCCAACAATTTTTTGTACTTTATTATATTTATTTTTCTTTATATTAAGTGGTGCTTGTTCATTAATATCAATTAATTCGGGCAAAATGTCATTAACTAATTTAATATTTTATATATTCATGGAAATATATTATTTATTTATCCTAATTTGTTCCATAATCGCAATCAATAATGTGAGAATCAATAATAATTCAGACCCCTATAAATTTAATTCATTAGCAATATCTTTAATAATAGTTTTAACCTTCATTCCAAGTATTATTCCTTTAATAATAAAAGGAAGTTTAATTATAGAAAATATAATTCCAACTTTATTATATTTTTTCTTTGGAGCTTCTCAATCAACATCTAATTATATGCTTCCAAAAATATTAAATTCATGTGAAGCATGTGGAGGTGAGAAAATCAAAGAAAGAAAAGGGATAATTATTTTAGTATATTTTTTACTTAATTTATCGATAGGATGCTTAAATTTTTTTAATTACACAAGAAAGAAAAGAATTGAAACTGTTATGATTTTAGGAATATGTTTTTTGGTTTATAATTTTTTTAAAATGAGTGCAATTGTAATAAATTTTTTTATAAATTCAAAGAAAATAATCTGTAATTCAAACGCAGAAAAAGAAATAAAAAATGAGTTTCAACGATATGATAACATAAAATTAAGTAGTGTTACTATGGCAAGTGAATTAAATTATGGAATAACAGTAGATATAAGTAGATTAGGAAGTATTAATCCAAGTATAAATCAATTTGATAATTTAGCTAGCCAAAGTTTTTCTCATGATTAAATTGAATAAAAAAAAAGATTAGGATGAAGGAATGAAAAGTTTTATAAATATTCTTTTTAAAAATTCTTAATAATAATAAGAAAATTGTAAATCATTAAAATTATAACATCAAAATAATATTTAATTATTATTTTAATAAATAATACTTTTTACTAAAAAATATATCATATAAAAATTATAAATAATAACGGAAAATTTGAGCATGAATAAATAAATTTTAAATTAAAATGTTGCAGGAAACAGAACATTTTTGTCGACAAAAAGAAAAATTATCTTCATGGATTTTAGATTACGATAAGAATGCGTATTGTGAGCCTGAAATATCGCAAAATAGTAGAGAACTTTTAATTGATAGTTTCAACGAATGTTCTGACCTTAGGAAAAGTTTTCACAATAGTCTGTACCAATTTTTTACTAATCTTGGGTTTTCCAGTATGAAAAATATTCATAAATATGATAATTCTTTTACTAATTATGAATTAGGTATACATGATAGACAAAATAATAATATGGGATTGAGTATGAACTTTTCTTTAATTAGAAACAATTCGATGTCAAAAATTGATAATAACAAAGGAGGTATTATTAATTTAAGGAAAAAACTTAGAGATAATAATAAATCCAAGAATAAAGGTAAAAATAAGCATAAAAACAAGAATATTATTTCACTAAAGAAAAAAATTTTTATGAATAATATTGATTTTGAAAATTCTAAAGATAATAACGATATTGAAGAATATGAAATTGATAAAGATGAAAACAAAAAGATTATTGAATCTAACAATGAATATAGTGATGAAAAAAGAAAATCTGAACATAAAAAAAAAATTGAAGAAAAGGAAGAAAAAGAAAGAGATTACTTACTAAATTCTATTTATAATCAATTTGGAATAACTAAAAGCCAATTATTGAATTTAGAAGAAGAAAAAGAAAATTATTATGAAAAAGGGGATAAAGATAAATATCCTGAAACAAATATTGATAAAAAAATTCTTGTTAAAGACTTTAATATAAAATCAATTGAGGGTCATAAAAAAGGATTTTTATCTGAATTTAGCATAGATAAAAAAGAAAAACTGAAAGAAAAGATTTCAAAAAAAATTAATAAAATTGAGACAAATAAAATATTAGAAGTAGAAAAAGATACTAAAAAAGATAATTTTGTTCAAAAGAAATACGAAAAGCCAATTTTTACTAAAGAAAAGAAACAAATTTTTAATACAACAAATATAAAGATTAAAGATAATTCCAAGGATTCAGATGATAAAAACAAAGAAAAAGTTATATATAATAAAAAAATTAATATTGAGAAAAATTTAGAAGATAAAAATATTAATATAATAAAAACTGGAGAGGGAGAAAAAATAAAAACAACAAATCAAAATTTGAAATTAAAGACTGATATTAATCAAATTCTATCCAAGAAAACAAGATATGACAATATAAAAGAAAAAAGTGAAACTGAAAAAAAGATTAATATAAAAAAAGACATAAAAATTGAAAGTGATAATAAAAATAAAGATAATTTAATAAAAACAAGAATAGATATTGAAGTTTATAAGGAATCCCCTTTGATTAAAAAAGATTTTAATAATGAAATTAAAATTGAGAAAAAAGAAAAAAATGAGCTAAACTTAACTACAAATGAAAACAAAAACAAAATTAAGAAAAAAATAGAACAATTTCAAGCAAAAGAAAAAAATAAAATAATTTATGGTGATATTAAAAATAAAAATATTATAGATAAAACAGTGAAAAGAAACTTATTTGAAAGAAAAAAAAATCAAAATTTAACTGAAGGAAATTTATTATATAACAAAGAAATAAATATTATTAATAAAAATACATTTAATGATAAAATTGTTGATGAAGAAAAGGTTAAAAAAGAAAAGAGAGATTTGGAGAAAAAAACAAAAGAAAAAGAAAATTTAATAAAACTAAATTTAGGAAAAGAAAAAATGGAAAGGGAAAGAAAGGAAAAAATAGAGATGGAAAGACAGGAAAAAATAGAAAGAGAAAAACAAGGAAAATTTGAAAGAGAAAAACTAGAAAAAATAGAAAGGGAAAAACAGGAAAAAATGAAAAGAGAAAAGAGAGAAAAATTAGAAAAAGAAAGACAAGAGAAAATAGAAAGGAAAAGACAAGACAAAATTGAAAGAGAAAAGCAAGAAAAATTAGAAAGAGAAAGAAAAGAAAAACTTGAAAGAGAAAGAAAAGAAAAAATGGAAAGAGAAAGAAAAGAAAAAATAGAAAGAGAAAAGAAAGAAAAAATTGAAAGAGAAAAACAAGAAAAACTTGAAAGAGAAAGAAAAGAAAAAATGGAAAGAGAAAGAAAAGAAAAAATTGAAAGAGAAAGAAAAGAAAAACTTGAAAGAGAAAGAAAAGAAAAACTTGAAAGAGAAAGAAAAGAAAAAATTGAAAGAGAAAGAAAAGAAAAACTTGAAAAAGAAAGAGAAGAAAAAATAGAAAGAGAAAGAAAAGAAAAACTTGAAAGAGAAAGAAAAGAAAAAGTAGAAAGAGAAAAGAAAGAAAAAATGGAAAGAGAAAGAAAAGAAAAAATTGAAAAAGAAAGACAAGACAAAATTGAAAGGGAAAGAAAAGAAAAAATTGAAAAAGAAAAAAAAAAGAAATTAGAAAGAGAAAAACAAGAAAAAATTGAAAGGGAAAGAAAAGAAAAAATTGAAAAAGAAAGACAAGAGAAAATTGAAAGGGAAAGACAAGAAAAATTAGAAAGAGAAAAACAAGAAAAATTAGAAAGAGAAAGACAAGAAATGTTAAATAAACCAAAACAAAAAGAACTTGAAAAAGAAAAATTAGATAGACAAAAACAAAAACAATTAGAAAAAGAGAGCATAATTAAATTAGAAAAGGAAAGAAAAGAAAAATTGGAAAAAGGAAGAAATGAAAGTTTGGAAAAAGAAAGAATTGAAAGATTAGAAAAAGTAAAAAAAAAAAATGAAGAAAAAGTGGGATTAGAAAAAATGGAACAAGATAAAATTATAAAAGAAAAAATAGAGAAAGAAAAAAAGCAAGAAAATAAAGAAAAAGAAAAAATAAATAATTTTAATTTAGAAGGAAAATCTTATGAGATTATAAAAAATATTTCTTATAAAGAAAAAATATCTGATAAAAGTATCCAAAATCAAAAATTAATAGAAAAAGATGTAACTAAAGAAGAAAATTCAAAAAGCAAATCACAAGAAAAATCATCCAAGAGCAAGTTCGTAAGCTATAAAAAAGAAAATATTATTGAAATAAATAAATTGCCTAATAATAGGTTTAATATGAGTAAATCATATGAAAAATCTGAAAAAGGCAATGAAAAAATAGATAAAAGGGAAGAACCAAAGAAAGAATTAAATTTCAATTTAAAAAATAAAAAAAATGAGGAAAAGAAGATATCAGAAATTAAAAAACAACCTCTTGTTGCCAACATAAAACAGAAATCAAGAATAGAACAGAAGAAATTTAATATTACATATAAGTCAGAAAAAACTGAAATTAATAACAAAAAAAAATATTTAGAAAAAGAAGAATCGGAAGAAACTGAAGAAAAATTGAAAAAGAATCTATTACAAAGAGAAAAATTAGTAAAAGAAAGAAGAGAAAGGATTGAGAGATTTGAAAGAGAAAGATTAAAGGCCGAAAATGAAAAACTACCCGATGAGAAAAAGAAATTAATTCCTTTATCAATAAATGAAAAAAAAATTTATGGAAATAAAAATTTAAATATTTCCCAAAATGAAGAAAATTTACAAAAGAAAACAGAAATAATAATTAAAACTCCAAAAGAAAAAAATTCCTCCAATGATTTAAAAAGTAAATCATTGAAAAAAAAATCATTTGATAAATATAAGGATGATAATGCCAATAATAAATTAGAAAAGAATAAAAGTAATGATAGATTGAATATTAAAAAGAAGGATGGTATTGAAGAGGAAAATAAAGCTAAAAATTTGGAAAAAAAACAAATTATAGAAACAAAAATAATGAATATTAATATACTGAAAAAACCTGAAAAAACAATAGAAAATATTGAGAAGATAGATATAAAAATATCCAGTTATATTTCATTACAAAAACCAAAAGAAGAATCTGAAAAGAAAAAATCAAAAGAAGAAGAAAAAGATATAAGAAGAGAAATATTTCAGAATGATAAAAATAAAAAATTAGAAAGAGAAACAATTAAAGATTCAAATTCAAAAAAACCTGAAAAAAAAAAAATTGATAATATACTTTATAATATAAATATTTCAAATATAAAAGAACAAAAAATAAAAGAAGAAAATAAAACAATAAAAAAAGATGATAAGAGTAAATCTTTAGAAAAAATAGAAATTGATAAATATAAAGATGATATAGAAAAT
>JAJNAA010012064.1:0-11559 GCA_023807345.1 Entodinium bursa | reverse complement strand
ATCAATATTATATACTTAATTAATATTTATAAAATAAATCATAAATGAAAATTAAAAATTTTAGAAAAAATAAAAATAGTGTTCAAAAATATTCTATGGAAAAAAATATATATATATAAATATTTGATTTAAAAAAAGAAATAGAAATATGGATGTCATAAACAAACTAAAATTAATAAATTTAAAAAAATAAAATAAAGACAATAATAAAGCCTGAACTTGATTCCAATAAGGAAGAAAACACAAAAAATTTGGAAATTCTTTCAGAATATATAATTCATTTATGCAAGGAATCTCCTAATATAACATCATTTAAACAATCTCTTCAAGGTGAGTTTTCAGAGAAAGTAATTTATAGTATTTATACAACGATAAAAGATTTAAAATTAACTGAAACTATTAATGAAAATATTGACAATAACAAATCAAAAGAAATTTCATCGAATAATATTTCAAATAAATTAAATTCAACAAAAAATCAAACAAGTTCGAATATAAATACAAATACTGATATTACCCAGAAAAAATTGGGAAATGCCGATGAATTAAATTTATATTTCGAAGAAGAATATAAAAATAGATATTACATCAAAAGATCTTTTGATGATTTAATGCCTCCAAAAGCTCAATTACCTCCCCAAAATTTTTCAGAGGTATTATCAGCAATTGATAATCAGAACGACAAATCAGAAAATGATTTACTCTCACAAAAAAGAGAACGTGCCCATAAAATCAAGTCAGAAATAAATATAATTGGAAATATTGAAAAATTATCTAAAAAGCCTATAAAAGAAAGAAATACTAAATCTTATTATGATAATTATAATAATGATGATAATAGCAATAATAATAAATACGAAAAAAATTCTAGTTATGATATAATAAATAATAGGAACAAATTTCTTCCTCCTGAAATAAAAAGAGGAAGAATATTTGATGCAACTGTGACAAAAGTAATCGAATTAGGCTGCTTTGTTGATATATTTCTTGACACAAATAAAAAAGTCTTAGAAGAAAAACAAAAAGGAAAAATAAGAGCTTTTAATACAAGGAAAACATGCAAAGGTTTTGTTCCTATGACATATTTAAAATCATATCGTCATACTCAGCAAAGAATAAAATCAGCTCATCAAATAACACAAGTTGGCGATAAAGTAAAAGTAAAAATAATATCTTTAGAAGAAGGACGTTTAATAGTCTCAGTAAATCAAGTAGATCAAAACACGGGAGAAGATATAATCATTCAGCAAAATAAATATAAGAAAGAAATGGATCAAATCGAAGAAGATAAGATAAAATTATTTTTCGAAGACAACACTGAAGAAAAACAGGAAGGAATTGGTGTTTTAACTGGTATACCATTAGCCATTAATGAAGAAGAAGAGCAAGATTGTGGAGAATATGAGATATGGGAAATGCTCCAAATGAAAAATGCCGGAAGAAAGGACTATCATGTGGAAAATTATAATACTAAAATAGTGAATCAAGATGTTAATGATCCAGAAAAAGATCTTAATATAGAATTAAGAGAAGAAGAACCCCCTTTTTTAAAAGGCATGACTTCTAAAACCAATGTTAAATTAACTACTATTAATTTAGTAAAAAATCCAGAAGGCGATATGCAAAAGAGTATCAAAGACAGAAATGAGCAAGCAAAATTAAGAAAGGAAATAAGAGATAGACATAATAAACAAAGAATCATAAATTTAAAAAGAACTGCGGAAAATATGATAGGAATGCCTACTGAATTAAAGGAACAAGATATAATAAAAATGCGAAGTGGTTTTTTAAATGATAAAGAATTGAAATATATGAAATTTGATTTGGATAATAAAAAAATACTAAAAGGTGTGGATGAAGAAGAACCGCAATATGTCAAAGAAAACAGGAAAAAAATCAATGAATTTAAATTACGTAAAAAATTCCTTTCAATGAGAGAACAACGTGAATCCCTTCCAATTTTTCAATTCAAGGAAGAATTAAGAAAGCAAATAGGATCAAATCGAATAACTATAATTGTAGGAGAAACGGGAAGTGGAAAAACAACACAATTAACGCAATATTTAGTTGAATGGGGTTATGCAAAGTATGGTCGAATCGGATGCACTCAGCCAAGAAGAGTCGCGGCAATGTCTGTTGCTTTAAGGGTTTCTAGCGAATTTGGATGTAAAATAAGTGAAGAAGTTGGGTATTTAATACGTTTTGAAGATAAATGTTCTGAGAAAACAATTATTAAATATATGACAGAAGGAATGCTTTTAAGAGAAACACTTATTGATAAAAATCTATCTCAATATTCTGTTATCATTCTTGATGAAGCACATGAAAGAACTATTGCAACTGATGTCTTATTTGGTTTAATAAAAGAAGCTATTAAAAGAAGACCTAATCTTAAATTAATAATTACCAGTGCAACGCTAAATTCAGCCAAATTCTCTAAATTCTTTGATAATTGTCCAGTGTTTAAAATACCAGGAAGGACTTATGATGTCGAAATATTATATGCAAAATTCCCTGAGGTTGATTATTTAGAAGCCTCTTTAAAAACTGTGCTACAAATACATCTTAACGAAAAGCCTGGAGATATTCTTTTATTCCTTACAGGGCAAGAAGAAATTGACAACGCTTGTTCTATGTTACAATTAAAAGTAAGCACATTAGGTAAAAATGCTCCTAAATTAATAGTTTATCCAGTATATAGTGCAATGCCTAGTGAATTACAAATAAAAATCTTTGAACCAGCTCCACCTGGAGCAAGAAAGTGTATTATTGCAACAAATATTGCTGAAGCTTCTCTTACTATTGATGGTATATATTATGTAGTTGATCCTGGTTTTACTAAAATAAAAACTTTTAATTCTAAAGTTGGTATGGATAATTTAATTATAGTTCCTATATCACAGTCAAGTGCACAACAAAGAGCAGGAAGAGCAGGACGTACTGGACCAGGGAAATGTTATAGATTATATACTTATAATGCTTTTAAGAATGAAATGTTACCAGATACTGTTCCAGAAATTCAAAGAACAAATTTAGCAGATACTGTTTTAATCTTAAAAGCATTGGGAATTAATGATTTACTAAATTTCCAATTCATGGATCCACCACCAACACCTAATTTAGTAGCGGCTATGGAGCAATTATATTATTTGGGAGCTTTAGATGAAGAAGGCCTTTTAACTAAATTAGGAAGAAGAATGGCTGAGTTTCCTTTAGAACCCCAGTTAAGTAAAATATTATTAGCAAGTGTTGATTTAAATTGCTCAGAAGAAATCACTACTATAGTATCAATGTTATCAGTTCAGAATGTTTTTTATAGACCGAAAGAAAAAGAGGAACTAGCGGACAAAAAGCGAGCTAAATTTATTAATTATCAAGGTGATCATATCACTTTATTAAATGTTTATAACGAATATATCAAGCATCAAACAGAAGAATGGTGCCAAGAAAATTATTTACATTATAGAAATTTAGCAAAAGCTGTAGAAATAAAAGAACAATTAAGAAGTATATTAGAACGATATAAATTAAAAATAATTTCATGTAAGGGATCTTATTCCCAAGTAAGAAAGGCTATTACAGCAGGTTATTTTTCACATGTTGCAAGATGTCAAAAAGACATTTATAAAACAATCATTGATGACCAAGAAGTTTTTATACATCCTTCAAGTGCTTTGTTCAATAAAAACCCAGAATGGGTTGTTTATCATGAAGTTGTAAATACTAGTAAAGAATATATGAGAAATGTCAGTACGATAAATCCTAAATGGCTAATGGATGTTGCTGGGAAATATTTTAAAGTATGTGATCCTAATGTCTTAACGAAAAAACAAAGAAATGAAAAAATTGAACCTTGGGCTGTTAGGTTTGGTGATCCTAATGAATGGAGATTGTCTAAAAGAAAATAAGGGAAAATATAATAAAAATGAAATAGATAATATAGGAGATAAGCCCGATGATTTCGAGCTTCTCCAGCAATTGGGTTTAGGGGGTTTTGGGAAAGTTCTAAAAGTTAAATCAAAAATAAATAATAAAGTATATGCTATGAAAATTATGGATTTAGGAGGATTATTATTAAATAAAGGTGAAAAGGCTTATCAACTTGCTCTTAATGAATCCAAATTTTTAACAGTATTATCTCATCCTCGTTTAATAAAATATTACAAATATTTCCAAGAAGAAGATGTTTTATATATTATAACAGAAAATGCAGAAAATGGTGATTTAAATAATTTATTAGAATCACATAAAAAAAGCGGAACATATATTCCAGAAGAAGACTTATGGAATATATTTTTACAATGTATGCAAGGATTAGCTTATGTACATGAAAAAGGAGTAATTCATCGTGATATAAAACCTGGAAATATTTTTATGGATAATAATATGAATATTAAAATAGGAGATTTTGGTACTGCTGCAGTACTAAAAAAAGATAAGGAAAATAATAAAGAAAAAAAGAAAAAAAGTAAATACTTGAATGTAAGTTATAGAGATATATTAGAAAAAGAAGAATTACAATATCATGGAACTATAATACAAAGTGAAGGCTTTACGGCTCAAGAAATGTTAAATGAAATTGGATATGATCAAAAAGCTGATGTATATTCAATGGGTGTAACCTTTTATCAATTATGCTATCTTCATGGACCAGATGATTGGGGAGATGATGATAATCTTCCTTATTCAGAAGAAATGAAAAATATAATTAACGAAATGCTTGAAGAAGATAAGGATAAAAGACCAGATTCTAAATATATTTTAGAAAAAATTCAGAAAGAATTTTCCAAAAAATATAATAGAAATACTAGTCTAGATGGAATTATTAGATGTCTTTATCAATTTCAAGATATAACTTCTTACTATAAAAATTTAAGTGAAAATGAAATTAAAGATAAATGTATTACAGAAGCTTTTGTTAGGTGTTTAAAATCATTTCTTGAAAAGGAAATGTTATTATACCTTAATTCAATAAAATCTTTAAGAGAAACAATTTGTGCACAAAATTCTCAGTTTGATAAAACAAAAGAAATAGATCCAACATTAGCTTTAGTATTCCTTATTAGTCAATTACATAATGAAATGAATAATAGTGCTATATTAAACAATAATTTTAATAATCATTTGATTTACACTAGTGAAGAATTTGATGAAACTAATGAAGTAGAAATGATGATTAATTTTACCAATATTTATTTTGGACAATTTAATTCTTATTTAAGTAAAAAGATCATGGGATTAATGAAAAATATTTATAAATGCATGAATTGTTCAATGCAAACTTATTCATTTAGTAGTTATTGTTTTATCACTATTGATTTAGGAAAAAATATGATTCCAGATATTGAAAATTATATCATTTATAAAATTAATAATATAATTGATTCAAAAAAATATTGTTCAAAATGTCTTAAGGAAACTGACCATAAACAATGTCAAAGATATGATTCATTCCCTGAAAATTTAATAATTATAATTCAAAGAGGAAAAAATTCTAGTCAAGTATCATTTAAACTTAAACAAAAATTAGATTTATATAATTTAATTGGAATACAAGGAAAAAAATATGATTTAGTTGGATTTATTAATAAAAATAATTCATTAGAAAGTTATGCTTCTTTCGTTGAATTCAGATTTAGAAATTCAAGTGTATGGTTTAGATGTGAAGATAAAAATGTGGTAAAATGGCAACCGAAAGAACATCCCGATATGTTTTATGATCAAAAAGGGGAATTAATAATGGCCTTTTATAAAACGGAGTAATAATTAAATTATTGAGTTTATTTAAAAAAATTAAATATTATCATGAATAAATACAAAATATTATATGCTTATAAAATTATCCATTTTTTTATTATGATTTAGTTATGAATTAAAGGTTTAATTTTTTTAATATACATAGTAATTTAATTATTCATTAAATAATTTATTATAATTTTAAATAAAAATTAATAAAAATGTTTGATCAAAATGACAACACCTACTCCAATATTATAATAGAATTTGGAATTGTAGGTTATTCTGAATCAGATATAATTAATCGAGGATTAGATTCAGAAAAGAATTTACCTCTAAATCTTTTATATGCCTATCCTCATCAAGATAATGAAGATTTAGAAATACTTTTTCAAATGATGTTCCCAGATGATGATCATAAAATCCCATCCCCTAAATTTTTTTCATTAACATTAACAAACGAAAAGGGAAATAGAACTTTTTTATATTGTCTTAAATTCCCAGAAAAATTTGTTTTTTCTGATGATGATTCAAATGATTATAAAAAACAGCCAAATTCCGAAAAAAAAAATAATATAGAAAATTCAAATAAAAAGCCAAAATTGAAATATATCGAAGTGCCTTTAGTTATTTATATTAAATCCCACAAAGAAGATCTAGAATCTTTTAAACAATTATTATATGCTATTAATCAAATAATTGTTAATGATAATTTAGAAAGAATATTACCAGATCCTATAATGATAAATAATTATAAGAAAATCCAATTAATTAATACTTTATATTTCTTATTTTGTTTACCACATACATCGCCTCATACTTTAGTTAAATTACAATTAAATCAAGAATTAGATGATATATTTAATATAAACCCAGATAATAAAATCAATGAAACTATCGATTTTTATTTCAGTTCAAATTGTGAAATACCTTGCAATAAAAATGATACTGATATAAATATATTATTTTTAATATTAGATCAATCCATAATAATTAAAGTGCTTTTTTCTATATTGACCGAAAAGCAAATAATATTCACAGCTTCTCAGGCTTATCTTCTTCATTTAATCATATCATGTTTTTTAAAATTAATTTTCCCTTTTAAATGGCGTCATAGTTGCATTACTGTTTTGCCTAAAGAAAACCTGGAATTATTAGAAATACCTGGATCTTATATATTCGGAGTGCTTTCTTCAAATATATCAACAAAGGATTTAACTGATGAATATTCTGGAAAAATTATTGTTGATTGTGACACAAATGAAATTTTTGGGTATAGTAATTTAGAACCTTTTGAACCACCTGAAATGGAGATTAAGAAAAATATCGAGGATAAAAAGAAAAAAACTAATATAAAAGAAAAGGAAAAAGAAGTGTTAGAAATAAATAATTTAGAAAGTACCAATTTCACTCAAGGTAAGAATTTAATAATAATTTACAAAAACGTGGTAATGAAGTATCAACACGAACTTTTCGGTAAAAAGAAGAAATTAGTATTTAATAACGATAATAATAACATCGTCATCGACACTCAAAAAAGTCAACTTTTCATAGACAAAAATGACATTTTTATTGATAGCGATGATTGGAAATGGCTTAGACGTTATATTCAACTAGTGAGAAATCCAGAAATATTTAATTTAGACAATATAGATTTTCAATCCAAAAAAAGAAATAAAAATATTTTTATCGATGAAGACAATCCTATATTACCTAATAGGCCTTTTTCTTATAATATTCAGAATATTATATTAACTTTTCTTTTAAAGAAATTAACCTTTCAAGAAAGTGATTTTATGAGCGTTTTTAAGAAGACCAATTTATATTTGGAATACGAAGATACCAGTAAAGAATTTGAAAACACCAAAGGAAGAGTTATTGTACAAAATATTGAAGAAACCAAAGATAAACCACGAAGTATTGATAATAGTTTTAATATCGAATATGTATTAAATCAATTTAATGCAGATGTTATTATTGAGAAATTAAA
This sequence comes from Entodinium bursa, assembly GCA_023807345.1. NCBI lineage: Eukaryota > Ciliophora > Litostomatea > Entodiniomorphida > Ophryoscolecidae > Entodinium > Entodinium bursa. The sequence continues at coordinate 3,833 of JAJNAA010012064.1, read as the reverse complement.
ATCAAAACTAAATAATTTTGAATTCAATTCAAAAAATAATGATCAAATTATTAATTCTTATCAAGAACTTAAAAAAATTCTTAATGATTATTACGTAATAAAAGAAGAAATATTAAATCAAAATTACAATAATGGAAATAGTAGCAATATTGTCAATTTTACTCGTAAAATAATAGAACGTAATAAAACTCTTTTAGAAAAAACAAAGCCTAATTTAAATATGAATAAGTTAAATAAAAATTTATATCGTCATGTGAAAAATAATACGAGTCTTTTACAAGAAACAAGCGGACAAAATAAATACGTATTATTAGGTTTCGATAAAGACTTGGAAGGTTATTTCCAATTTTATTCTAAAAATGGTTTCATTTTTTTTGTAAATGAATTAGAAAAATTTTTAAAAGAAGAAAAAATGGATATCAAGAATATTATATATATTAATAATTTAAACAATCAAATAGTGTCTTTGATTAATAAAAGTTTAAAAGATTTTGAAGAAAATAAAAAAAATTTATTGAAAGAAAATAACACTGATACAAATGATAATTTAGATAAAAAAAAATTAAGACAAATTATAGGAGTTTCGATTGTTCCAGAGAAAAAAGAAGAAGATAAGGAAGAAAATGATGCTGATAAAATGTCGAATGGCTCTGTTGAAATAAAAAAAGAAGAAGAAGATTACGATTTCGCTGAAAATTTATTTAATATGAATCAATCAGAAAAAAATCCAATATTTAATTGGAATCATGATAATGATAATGATTTATTAGATGGAGCAAATAACATCATAAATTTTTCTAATTTTGATTTAGAAGAAAAATTAAATCAACTAAAAGAAAATATGATTAATATTAAAGATGAAAATAATATTAATCATTTAATGCAATTTTTTTTATTTTTAGCTTTCTATTTAGAAAAATCAAAAAATGATGAAAATTCATTAAATTTTTTTTTTAATAATATCAATACCGATAATTATGCAAATAAATCAAAGCTTAATGAAATAAAAAATGATAATGATAACAATAACAATAATAATAATGATAATAATGAACTTTATGAAGTTGTAGAAAAAGAAGAAAATGGGGATATAAAAGAACAAAAAAAAAAAATAAACGAAATAATAATAAAATTATATATTCTCGCTTTTAATAATTCAGATAAAAAGCATAGGGATTTTCCTTATTTTTCCTTTTATACTACGATAAAACAAATTGATTTAGAGGACTTAAAATATTTTAATTTTTTATTTGATTCATATGACGGTGATTATGAACTTGGTCTTATTTATCGCACAGTAATAATAGAAAAACAGCAAGTTGAAATAAAAAAATATACAAAAATGTTATCGCTTAAAAATAATACTAAAACTTATAAATTAAATAATGAAGATATAAATCTTAAAGATATTTATTCAAGAAAAAGCGATTTTAATATCTCCAAAAATAAGATAAATTCCCCTGACCAAAAACATAAAAGACAAACAATTCAAAGTGAAAAATTAAATTTAGGACTTGATAATAATATAATGAAATTGAATACTCAACCTAATATTAATCAATTAATCCAAAACGAAGAAATTTCTTTATTATTAATAAATGACATAGGAGAAATAATAAATAATGAATTAAATAATTTTAAAGAAATTTTAGCAGGAAAAAACACCAATGAAATCTTAGAAGAAATGCATTCCCGATTTAAAGTAAACGAAAAATTAAAAGATCTAATAAACAATTTAAAAAATGTTAATATTAATAATATTAGCACCAAAAAAAAAGGCTTCACCTTTTGGCTTAATTGCTTTAATTATTTAATAATATATACTATATTTATTGAAAAATTAAATCTCAATGAAGAAAAATCCTGGAAAAAATTTTTTAATACTTTATATGCTTATATTGGCGAAAAGCAATTTTCTTTTAATGATATTCAATATATTTTATTTAAAAAGCCTCATTTTTTTTCTTCTGCTTATAAGCCAAAAGATTATATAAAGAAATTAAATATAGATAAAATAAATGGCGAATTAAAAATAGAAGAAAAAGAGAAATTAATCCCTTTTATATTATATTTACCTTTAAAGGAATTTTTGAAACCGACTTTATTTAAGGAAGAAAATTTAGAAAATGAAGTTAACATAAAAATAAAGGATTATATACATAAATATATTACTCTTGATAAAAAAAATTATTTACTATGCAGTGATTTATTTTTTAAATTTTATTCGAATATTTTCGGAAAAGAAATTAAAAAATATGAAGATTTTTTTAAGCCTGAATTATATAATGTTATTAAGAATAAAAAGTATAAAAAAATAATACAAAAAAAAATTAAGTGGCAACTCAATTTTGATAATTTAATTTAACTGTTTGAACGATGTTGTGATAATAATTTTTTTAGGTAATAAATAATTATAATTTGGGAAATTTGGAATATTTATATATATTCTTATTAAATTATTATATTTATAAAATGGTATTTTAATTGTAATTATTAATATTTTATTATTTTTATTTTTTCTTATAATTTAAAAAAATATATATTTATTATTTGGGGATTGGGGATTGGGTATTGGGGATTGGGCCCAATCCCCATTAATTTAATAATAATATATATTTCTAAAATATATATAAATATTTATATTTAAAATGAAAAAAATAAATTTTATTTTATATATTTCCTATATTTTTAAATGTAACAAAAATGAAATTAATTTATTAATAAAAAATGAATTCTAATAAAAAAGAGAATATCGAAGATGAATTGGCAGAATTGGAAGCAGAATTGAATAAAGAAGAAGAATTAAAATTGAAAGAAGAACAAAAAAGACCTGATCTTTATCCAGATATAATTGAAGATAAATATCATAGTATAGAGAGAATGGTTTCATTAGGTGTTTTAGAGAAAGAAAAAACATTATGTAATAAAATTATTAAATATAAAAAGAAAATGAATAAAGAATATTATAATTGGGAAAAAAAAAAGAAAAATATAGACAAAAAATTAAAATCAATTCTTTCTTTAATAGAGAATAAATCTTGGAATATAAATATGTATAAAGAAAAGATAAAAGAACAAAAATCAGGAGAAGAAAAGCTTTTGGGCTTAATTGAAAAAGAATTAAATTTAAATGAAAATCAAAAGGAAATAATAATAGAAAGAATAAATGAAAGGATAAATATAATAGAAGGTGAATTAAATCAGAATGTTGAAGATGACGAAGAAGAAAAAGAGACAATTCCAGATTTAGAACAATTAGAAAAAGAAGTATCAGAGAATATAGATTTATATCCTAATACCGTTGAAGATATTTATCATAATATAGGAAAAATTGATTCATTGGGAGTTTTAGAAAAAGAAAAAGAATTATGTGATAAAATAATAAATTATAAAAAGAATAAAAATGAGGAATATAATATTTGGGAATCAAAAAAGGGAAAAATAGATGAAAAAATAAGTTTAATTACATCTTTAGTACAGAATGGAACATGGGATTTGAATACATATAAAACTAAAATAGGAGAAGAAAAAGATTGGGAACAAAAACTGTTAGAATTAGCAAAAAATGATACTAGTTTAAATGAAGCTCAAAAACAAATGATTAAGGGTAGGATTATTCAAAGAAAAAAATTAATTGAAGGAGAACTAAAGGAAAATCCTGAAGAAGATGATGAATAAAAAATAGATATCAATAATAATAATTATAAAAAATAAATTTATTAGTGATTAAAATATTTAAAAAGAGTAAGAATTTTTAAACCAAGAAAAAAAATATTAAAATTTTATAAAGTTTATTATCATTATCTTTATTGGGGATTGGGGATTGGGGATTG
>JAJNAA010012063.1:0-11591 GCA_023807345.1 Entodinium bursa | reverse complement strand
AATTATTTAGAAATGATAAAATATAATTAAATCAAGTATAAATATTATTGATGAAAGACTTAGATGAATCATATTTTTATTCCATTTTAATTTATATTCAATAAACAAAAATTTTCTTTATTTTTTGAAATCAGAAAAAATAAATAATTAAAATTAAATATAATATTTGAAATTTAGTTTGGCAATGAAAAAGAATTAAATATCCCTTTATCAAGAATTTTTCATATAACTATAATAAATTCATTAAAACCCAAAGTTGATATATCTAAAAAAATATTAGAAAAAACAAGTTATGAATTCAAAGATCGTCTTAAATTTAATTATATAAATAACATAAAAGACCTATATAAACCAACGGAAGACACAATATCTCCAAATTCACAAAAAGGCTTAATTGATTCAAATTGGTTAAAAGATACTTTTGATAAGCCTTGTTTAATTATAATGTATTATTATATAGAGAAAGTAATAGATAATTTTGAAACAGAAGAACAAAAAATGTATAATATATTACAAGATATAAAAAAAAATGATAACAATATTTTTATTTTTTTATTTATTATATATAAAGATTATAAAGAAGATCCAGAGAATCCTTATCCTGTGGGGAGTGAAGATAAAAGCAAGAAATATAATATAAGAAATTTAATAGGAAAAGAATTTATTTTTATTTTTCCAGATGAAGAGATATGGAAATATTTTGAATTTCAAAATTTTTGTTCTAATATTATTTATTTTTCAAAGCAATATTATATGAAATTCAAAATGAGAATCAAAGAAAAAAAAGTTAAAGTCGTAAGAAGTGAGGAAAAAATAGAATTAGATATTAAATTAGGAGTATTATCAACTATAAAATCTAAAAAATCTGAACCAGAAAGATCCAAATATTTTGAGGAAGCATATAATATTATTTTTCATAAAAACTTCGATATAAAAAATTATTTTTATGGTAATAAATCACCACCTAATAAAAAATTGAATTTTTGTGAGATAAGAGCAGTTGCAGATTGGATTTTTTTTAAAACTTTTAGATTAAAAAAGAAATCAAAGTTAAATATAACTGAAAAAAAACTGAGTAAATTATCATCTGTTATGACTAAAATAAGTGGAAGTGAAACAGAGCATAAAATTGATAGATTTTTTAAGCATATAAAAAGATTCTCTGATAATAAATATTTTGATACAAATAAAGAAGATTGTTTTGCCTTTGTTGAATTTTATTGGATTTTTCAAAGATATAATAAATTAGGTTTATTTATAAAAGAAAATTTGAAGGAATTAAGCACCAATAAAGATAAAGTACTTTTATTAGGAATAGTTTATTTAGAAAAAATTTATAATTTAATAAGAATGATTAAATATTATCGAAAATATTTAATTAACAAAGATTTATCAACAATTAAACATGGCCAAAAAGAAATTCAAATAACTATGGTTAAAACAAAGAAAAGTTATTTTTATGGAAAACCTCCTATATTTATAATACAAGATATAAAAAATCCATTATTCAAAGAAGAATTGCCATTTAATGAAGATATTTTTATAAAGAAATTTATCTTTGATAAGAAATTAAGTTTAGATAATATGGTTAATGATTTAAACAATAAATATATTCCAGAAACTTTGCAATTTTTTCAAAAATATAATCCAAAAGACTTAAGAAATGAAAAAAATATAATTTATAGCAAAGCTTATGGTATTAATTTATATCTTCATATATTAATAAATTTATCTTGTCTAGAAAATGATAAAGGAGATAATAATATTTTTAATCTACCTAATATAAATATAAATATGGAGCAAATAAATAGCATTATACATAGTTTTAGTTATATGAAAAAATTTCCTATTTTATATATCAAATTTTTAGATGAATATAATCAGTGTTTGATATATCAAAAAAATAGTGGAAAAAAATTTGATAACATCAAGAAAACACAGTTGTTTACAAATTTATTTATATTTGGTTATTTAAGACAATTAAATGAAAATGAAGAAGAAATATTTTTTGATTTGTTGAATGATGAACAATTTACTCCTTGCAATAAAAATGAAAAAGAGAAAATATATATTAATTTAGATTGTAACACAAATAAATCCAAAAGAACAAATGTTAATGAAAAGAGAAATTCTTTTAATTTTGATTATTCAATAGATGAAATAGATAAATCTCAAGAAAGAAAAATATTGGATTTAATTGAATATAAATTTATCTTTGAAACAAATATAAAATCGGAGATTCAAAACTTAAAATTTAATTCATTTAAAATAATATTTAAAAGTGAAAATGAAAGTCAGAAAAAAATAGAATTAATAGAACGAGAATTATCAAAAGAAGAATTAGAAAAATATATTATATCAAAGAATTCAAAAGTAGAAATAATTTCTAAATTATTTATGAAAAATAAAATGAATAAAATTCAGGCTTATAAAATAATTTTCAGTTTTTGTAAAAAGGAAAATATCTTTTATCAAATAAATATAAAAAATGATTTATCAAAATTAATTTTTTTGAGTAAATCAAACAAAAATATATTAAATGTAAAATATCAAAATAGCAATTATACCGTTGGAATAAATCAACTATTTAAATTTGACTATGAAGTTAATAAGGAAATATCAAATGATATAAATATATCTGATTTTAAAATAAAAATGGAATATATACCTAGCTATTATTCAGAAGAAAAATTAATAAATATTTTCGGTGAGGATAATATGTTATTAAAACAAAAAAATGAGATATCTTTTGATGCAAACAAAATGAATATAAATAACATTAATAATAATAATCAAAATATGAATAACTTGTCAATTTTGAGTCAACAATTATTAAATCAACAATTAGTTAATAATATGAATATGCAATTATTACTACAAAATAATATTAATAATATATCTTTGACAAATCAGCCAAATAATAATGTTAATAATATAATAAATAATATGCCTATACAAAACCAAAATCAGAGTAACAAGATAAACCCATTAGAATCGACACAAAATTTTAATATTCCAATGATATTTCCTAATTTGCAAATTAATCCAGCATTGAGTATGCCAAATATGCAAAACAATATTCCTCAATTATCAAATCTTAGTCAAGGTTTACCTACAATTAATCCCTTAATTTTACCCAAACAAAAGCAAAAAGAGCTTCCTCTCCCTGAATTTATTATTTATGACGAAGAAAATAATAAATTAATGAAAAAGGAAAAAGAAATAGAGAAAAGTTATCAGAATATAGAAGAACTTTTAGAACAAAAAAGGAATAAATTTTCTATATTAGTAAAATTTACCCATAAAGGGAATTATAAAATTAAATTTATAGTTATATATTCTCTTAAAAGGAAAGATATTCTTGATACATATGAAATAAGTCAGGAAAATATTTTAAAATTTGACGCAATTGAACCTTTTAGCTGTACTTATGAAATAAATAGTGGAAATTTTTTTTCGGTATCAAAGGAAAATGCAGAAAGGGAAAGCATAAAAATAAATAAATATTTAATTAATGAAAAAATTTATTTTAATTTTATATTAAAGAATAAATTAAATGAAAATATAAATATAAAAAATATAGAAATAGAATTAGATAAAGATAAATTAAAAGGTCAAAATGAGAATATAGTTATAAATTCAAATTTATTAGAAGTAATGAATATACCAGAAATAACTGAAGATATGAAAAAAGATATTTTAACAATTTTAAATAAAGGAGAATATTGTATTCCTTTTGATACTCAATTTTTTGAGGAATTCAAAGGAAAAATAGGTAAAATAAAAATAAAATGGACTACTCCTGCATTAAAAGCATATGAAGAAAATATTGAAAATAATACTGATAATAATATTTGTTTAATTAATGAAGATTGTTTTGATTTTCCATATATAATTGTAAATAATTTAGAGTTAGATTATAAATATGAAATTGATAAGAATGAAAGAAAAGAGATTTTATTGAATATAAAAGTGGAAAATCATACTAAAAAAAGTAAAAAAATAATATTTTTTATTGAGAATGGAGATGAAATAAATTGTATGATATCGGGAAAAGTCAAACAAAGTAAGAATATAAGACCAAGAGATAGCATTAATTTTATATATAAATTAATTCCTTTACAATATGGAGAATTGAAATTACCAAGTCTAAAAATATGGGAATTTAATTTAAATGTTAATTCCAAGGACAAAAAAATTTGTAGTCATTATTATTTTCCTCAAAAAATAATAGTCATTTATTTGTTCTTTCCTTTTAATTTTTAATTTATTGTTAAAAAATATTTTTAATATAAATTATTTAAAATAATATATAATAAATATTTTATAATTAAAATTTAAAAAAATATATAACTATTATTTATTGAATTTTATATTTTTCTTTTTTTTAATTCCTCCTTTATTATAAATTTGTGTGTTTTTTAAATTCAGACTTTTTTGCACATTTATCCTATTATTATTAGATAAATTACTACTTCCTAATATACTACTTTTAGTTGCTGTAATATTATTTATTCCACTTTGAGTATTATAATTATTCATATTATATCTATTATTAATACTATTATTAGCATGTTTTTTAACGATAATTACACTCTTTTTATTTAAATTATTAGTATTATTATTGCTTCCTAATTTACTTCCTTCAAAAATAAATCCTCCATTTTCTTTCTTTTTATCTGTATTATTCAATCTATTTTTATTCATAGTTGTACTAGATGATCTTATATTACTACTTTGACTTAATTCGTTAATCTCATTTTCATTTTCTGTATATTCTAAAGATTCCAAAGTATTTAATATCCAATTATATATATATTTATCTTTATATTGATTATTAGCAATTGATTTATTATAATCATCCATAATGTCTCTCTTTTTTATTTTTACCATATCAATAATAAAATTTTTAATAAATCTTATTATCATTATGCTACTTTGAGAATTTGATTCTCTCCCATTTGATAATTTTTCAAAATTATAAGTAAATAAATGCATTTGTATTAAAATTTTATCTAACTGAATTTTATTAACTATATCATTAATATTTCTGGTTACTTTAAATAAGCATTTCATAGCTAAATTGCATAAAAGACCAGAATTATCATTATTCTGATTTTGTTTAACTATTTCAAGAAGGGCTAATATTACAGAAGTAGTATCACAATTTTCAAGAACTCTAAGCATAGCGCTATTTAAAGATTTAAATATAATATTACCTTCTTGATTTGAGCCTATTTTATCTAAACCATTAATTAATAAATAATTTAGTAATTCAAAGCATAAATCATATAAAACTTTGTAACTGATATGAATAATAAGTTCTTTGTTTGAAGTAATTTTACATAAAATAGTAGCTAAATATTTAGCAAATTTAAGTGGGATTATTTTATTATTTAAATCATCAACATTTTCAAATAATTCATGCGTTATTTTAATTATTATTTTTATAATATTATCTATATTTGGTATCAGAATATATTTATTTTGTTGATATTTAGAACATAATATTTCATGGATTATTATAATAGTACCCATTTTTTCAGATTCATCTTCAGAAAATAAATTATTCATAATTTCTAATAAATCTTTTTCAGAAAATACAGAAGAATTATTTATATTATTATTATTATTAATTTTTGAAGCTTTTCTATTTAAATCATTATATAAAGATATTGATAAATCATTATTATTATTATTTTGTGTATTACTTCCATTATTATCATCATTATTTACACTATTTCCATTACTATTTCTATCATTTTCCAAATTGTTATTATCATTATAATAATTGTTTATAATATTATTATTAACATAATTATTATTTGCATTATTATTCTTATAATTAAAATTTTTGTTGCTTGAACTCATTTTAAATTTTTGTTTCAAGTTTTGACTTTTATTTAATTTATTATTAAATACTTTTAATTTCTTGTCTGTATTTTTATTCTTTTTTTGTCTTACTATTATTTTTTTTGGTAATGAGTATTTATCACCAGTAGTTTTAGGCTTAATGTTTGAATTATCGTTAATACTATTATTCTTTTTAATGGTTTTTATTTTTTGAATTTTTGATATAATTTCTGTGTTTTTATAATAAATAGGTTGCTTTTTTATATTAATCTGACTTTGTTGATCTTCTAATTTATTATCAGTTTTCATATAATAATTATTACTACTTTTATTTAATTTTTTATCAATTTTATCAGCAATATTTTCATTTTCAAAATTATCTTCCTTTTCTTCATTATTAGCAGATTCTGAATTATTATCAAAGTCATTTTTATGAAGATTTAGATTTTGATATCTATCTTCACTTAAATAAAATTTATTTAAATTATTATTATTATTATAATCTTCTTTCTTTTTATAATAATTTAAATGGAAATTCTTTTTGATATCACTATTATAATTAAATTTATCATTATCATTATCATATATTTCTTCTTCTTTATCATCTATATTTTCACTTTTATTTTCATTTTCATAATTTTCTTCTTCTTCTTCTTCTTCATCATCATCCATTCTTTCATTCTCTTCTTTTTCTTCATTATTTTCTTCTTCATTATTATCATATTCTTCTCCATTATCATCATTACTATTATCTTCTTCGTTATTAATAAAATTATTTTTTATAATTTTTTTTTCTTTATCTCCAATATCTTTTGAATTTAAAATTTCATCTTTGATATAATCTTGTAATTCTCTAAATATTTTAAAACATTTTGTTTTTATTATATTATCATTTAATAATAAAAATTTACTCAAAATTTTAATATAAGCTTTAGAAGTCATATTTATTTTTTTATTAAAATGAAATTCTAATAAAATATCTAATACTCTTGATCTAACTTTATTATTCTTATTTAAAGCAAAATTTAAAACTCCTAAAAATATTTTGTTCATATCCATTATTTGACTATATTTTCTAATTAAATTTAAAGCAGTTTCTTTTATTTGATTATTATTTATTGATATTTTATCTATAAGTAAACATAATATTATATTAGCTTCTATTTCATCCAGTTGATATTCTGTTTCTTTAATCATAATATAAATACTATCGATTAAAGAAAAAAAATGTTTTAATAAAGAAGGATTATAATTATTATTTATTTTTAAAGATATTATTTTTAAAATAATATCCAAATTATCCAAAAATATATCAAGATTTTCTTTTGCATCTAAATTAATCTTCATCTTGTTAAAAAAATCTATTTCTTTATTTAAATTATTTTCAAATATTTTTGTATTGAAATCATCTATGAATATAATTTTTGAATATTCTTTTAATTTAATAATATCATCTCTAGTTATAATATCTATTGAAAATTTAAATTTTTTATCTAATTCTAATCTTCTTTTTTTATTCATAGGAAGTTTAATATTATTATTCAAATTAAAAACTGGACTTATTAATTTATTCTTATTCCCTGTATTTTTCCTATTTATTTTTAATCTTTTCTCTAAACTATTATTTATATTTTTATTATTTCTTAATACAGTACTATTTGAAGAAAGAACTCCTTCAACTTTATTATCAGTATTTAATTTTTGATTTATTAATTTTGTATTAGTTTTTTTATATTTTTCTTTTTCTGCTGTTTTTGTAATATTTCTTTTCCTTTTTAAATTACTTGAATTTAACACCTTAGTTTTTCCTTTTATATCCTTTATATTCAATTCTAATTCTTCATCACCACTCATATAATCACTATTATAATTTAATTTTTCTTCATTATCTAATACTAAATTTGACAAATTTATATTATTATTTTTATCTATATTTCCACTCTTTTTGATTTTAAGAGGATTTCTTATTTTTTCTTTTATATTAAAAGTTTTATATGGAGATATATCTTTATTTTTCTTATTTAAATTATCCTCATTATTATTATCATATAATTCTTCATTTTCTTCATTTTCTTTATCCATTTCATTGTACCTTTGTTGTGATATATTATCTAAAATTTGTTTTAAATCTTTTTCAATAACAGGCTTAAAATCTTTAATTTTTTTATAATAATTTTCAATATCAATATAATCAAGTGATAATAAAATAATATCTTCTGCTTCATTTCTGACATTATTAGATCTATCTTGTAAACATATTAATAAACTATCAATAAGTTCTTTATAAATATTTTCAGCCATATTTTTTGAAAATTGTTCATTATATTTTCTAATAAATTTCATTATTTCAATTCTACTTTCAACATTATCATTTTTTAAAAATTGAGGAAAATATATTACTAAAGTATCTATACCTAAATTATTTACCCATGTTTCAAAACATTGTTGACATTCATTTCTTATTGATTGATTTTTATCTGATAAAATTGGTATTAAACTTAAAGCAATCATTTTAGACCATGGTTTAAAATCTTTTTTTAATGCTAATATAAATTTAGTGAGTAAAGATATTAACATTTTTACATAATTTTTATTTCCATCTGATAATTTACTTTTTATTAAATTAAAAAAATCATTTAATCCTGTTGGTAATATTTTATTATTCGCTTCTAATAAAATATTTTCTATATTTTCAAATGCCTCTTTTTTTTCTGACCATTTACCTTCTGATAAATCTTTCAATTGCATATTTATTTTCTTTGAAATATCTACAGGCCCTGATATAATTATATTATGTTCTTGATTGGGGTTTATTTCTCCATTTATTTTTTTTAAATTCTTTTCATGTTTTGAATTTTTTTTTATTATTTGTTTTTTATTTATATTTTTATCATTTTCTTTTTTTCCTATTATTGTCACCTTTTCTAATTCCGCTTCTATCATTTTCAAAGTTGATTCCTTAATACCTTTTAAAAGTGGTTTTAAATCTTCTCCTATATATTTATATAAAATACAAATTAAATTTGTAGCAGATGTTCTTACTAATGGATTTGAATTTCCTGCCATTAATTTGCAATATTTAACTATATCATTTATAGGTAGATCTTTTATATCATTTTCTTCTATTAATTTAATAAATAAATTTGAATATTCGCTTAAAAGTTTTGGATTCTTCTTTTTTGATATTTTTGATATTAAATTATATATGATAGAGTTGGAATCTATTATTGATTCTTCTATAGCAGTATTTAATAATTCTATAAAATTGTCTTTTAATTTAATATCAGCTATTTTTTCGTAATATATATTTATTAATTGAAGAAAATTATCTTTTGATAAATTCTTTTTTTTTAAAAGGGATATAAAAATATTTAAGGCTTCTCTTATTATATTAAAATTCGTTTCTTTGAAATTTTTCATTTTTATCTTTATGTAATTAAATAAATCATTTGAATTGTATGTTATATCATTCTCATTTATGAGGATATTAATTTGTTCTAAAGCATGCTTTTTATTTTCCCATTTATTACTTGAAAATAAATCACATATTTCTGAACCTAATATTAATTTTATTTCATTATATTTAGGATCATCCATATCTTTCTCTTTTTCTGTTTTTTCATTTGTTTCACTGCTTTCTTTATCTATTTGATCTTGTTGTTCTTGTTCCAAAGCTGAATCTATCTTTTTATTAAAATCATCTATAGATATTTTTTTTGGTATTTTTATTCCATTCTCTTCTTCATTATTACTGTTTTCTTCCAATAAGTGATTTTCTTTGGTTACTACAGGTATTTCTTCTAAGTCTTCTACCATATTTTTTATATTATTATCCTGATTCTCATTTTCTTTTATTTCTTCTTTAACTTTTGGTTCTTCTGTGTTTGATTCTTTTTCTGGGTTTTGGTTTATTGTTTCCTCAACTTCTTTCATTAAAAATTCTTCATTTAAGTCATTTTTAATAATATCATTTTGCTCATTTTCTTTTGAAGCTGATATATCATTTTGTTCTTTTTCTTTTTGATTATTCAAGTTTTCTTTTTGATTGCCATTTACTTTATTAACACTTATTTGTATATTATTATCATCTATATTTTTGTTTTCTTCATCCTCTTTTGTTTTTTCTTTTTCTTTATTATTTTTTGATTTTACCATCACACCTAATTTTCTACTTCTTGTTATTCTATTTTTAATTCCTTTTTTATTCTTATTTTCTTTTTTAGTTATTTTATTCTCTTTTTGTTCTTCATTAGGTTCAATGGTTTGAATCGTGTTATCATTATTATTTATTTTTGGATCTTCTTTTTCTATATCATTGTTTATATTTAATTTATTTTCTGTATTTGATTTACCTCTTTTAATATGAGTAATTATTCTTTTTGGTTTTTCTTGATTTTTTCCTTTATCAATTATATCAATATCATTATTAATTAGATCATTTTTGTCTTCTTGTTCATTTAAAATATCATTATCTATTTTTTCAGGAATTGTATTTAAATTATCTTCTTTTTTCTCCAAAAATATTTCATTAATCAACTTTTTTTCTTCTGAATTGTCTTTACATTCTTCATCTTTTTTTATTTCTATTTTATTTACATCAATTTCTTTTCCTATTTGCCCATTTTCTGAGTCTTCATCAAAATTTTTTTCTTTACAATCTTCTTTGTTTATAATATTTTGTCCTAATTTATCATTGTTATTAACGTTATCATCTTTTTTATTATTTTCTAAATCGTCTCTATCAAGGTTATTATTATTATTTGTTATAATTTTATTTAAATTTTCTTCTCTTACTGCTTTTGATATTTTTTTAATAAAAGAGCTAAATGCTAATTTACTATCTTGTTGATTTAAAGGAATGTTTGATATAACAAATTCTTCATTTTCATTTTTGTTAGCTTCTATTGTCTCTTTTTTTCTTTCATTTAATATTTTAATAATATTTCCAGATATCTCTTTAATATTTTCATTTTCTTTATTTTCACTTAATTTTTCAATAGTATCAATTATATTAGTAGGTATATCTTCCTTATAAATATTTACATCCTTATTTATTAATTTTAATATAAAATTTAAAATGTTTATTTTATATTCTTCATCTTCTTCTATACATATATTTTCTATTAGAGGAAAATAATCATTATGTTTTAAAATATTATTTTCAATTACAAAAATAAAAATTTCTAATAAATTTTTATTGATCTTTTCATTTTGTAAATAAAATTTATCAAATAATTTAGGTAAAGCCATTTTGTAAAAATTTATAAATCCAGATTTTATTTCTTCATTTTCAATAGTTGATATTTGCTCTGATATTATTTTAATTAAATTTATTTGATTTATGACAAAATTAATATTATTCTCATTTAAATTTGTTAAAATTATTTTATAAAAATGCATCAAATTTTTAGTTTCTTTTAACGATTTTAAATAAGTTTTATTTTCTTGAAAATATTTTATTATTTTTATTATTTTTTCCCTTTTTTCTGGAAGTTTTTGAGGAGCTTCTAATGATTTTAAAAAATCTGAATTTAAAATTTCGTTTTCGATATTAATATCTTTTTTTGATGAATTCTCTTCTTGAATTATTTTATTCGTTTTATTTTCTTCTGACATTTTTTAATTAATTTTTTATTTGCTGATTATATAATAATATATGAATAATAATATTTATTTATTTGAATATTTTGGGGATTGGGGATTGGGGATTGGGGATTGGGGATTGGGGATTGGGGATT
>JAJNAA010012062.1:0-11605 GCA_023807345.1 Entodinium bursa | reverse complement strand
TGTTCGAAATTTCCTTCTAAAATTTTTATTTTATTTTTTAAATATTTATTTTCTTTGAGCTCTTTATTTTCGGCCATGATAAAACCAATTTTTAAAAAAGTGATAATTACCTTTAATTTTTATTTAAAACGTTAAATCATTAATTTACTAAATAATTATTTAATTTTTGAATGATGGCAACAGAACCAAATTCAAAAACAATGACAAATGCTATCATTAATGAAACTTTATTTAATACTGAATTTATAGGATATATTAATACACTTTCAAAAGCAATTTTAGAATTTTATAAAGTATCAAAAAATATAAACTTGAATAAAGATTTATTAATAAATTATGGAAAAAAAGAATTAAGTAACCAAAATATTTTTAAGGATAGTTTAATTAATGGCAATGGAGATAATAATAATGAATTTAATTTTGAATTAATAAAGACATTGAATGAAATATTTAATGAACTTGAATATAATAATAAATCTCAGCAGAATAATCTCTCCAATTTTTTCGAGGATTCAAAAATATTATTTAAAAAATTAAGAGAAAAGAGGCATGAGTTAATTTTTGAAGCTAAAACTCTTTCAGCCACTCAAGTATCGACATCTACAAGAAACAGTTTAGATAGAAGAAAAGCTAATTTAGAACACAAACGAAATGAAAACTTTAAGAAACAATTTTCTAATAAAAGTGAAAAAAAAATTCCACAAAGAAAAAAAACTTCTAATTTACCTAAAAATAAAAGTGGTGATATTCAGGATGAAATTGGAAAGGAAAATTTTGAAAAAAATGATAAGAATTTAAATAAATCTATTAAATTAATAAGCGATGATTATTTTAAAGAAACAGATAATAATTTAAATTCCGTATCTGAATATGGCGTTAAGAACCCAATAGGAAATATTATTCATATTTCTTCAAATGAATTAAGTCGATTAAGATCAATAAATAAAAAATTGAGTTCAGAATTAAGAAAATACAAATCAAAAACAGTGGATAAATCAGAGGGAATAAATCATCAAAATAATAATAATTTTAATAACTTTGAAAAAATAAATATTTTTATTAAAGACAAAGATAAGATGATTTCAACACTTAAAGAAGAAATGAATCAAAGCGATCAAAAATATAAAGTTCTAATAAATAAATACAAAAATGAAATAGATAAGTTGAAAAAAGAAAACGGCAAACTCAAAATGAATAATTCAAATTCAATTAATAATAAAAGTGAATTAGATAAAAATATAACATTAAGATTGAATAATTTAATGAAAGAAAATAAGCTATTAAAGGATAACTTAGAAGAGTTAAAAACAACAAATCTCCCTAGTGAATATAATTCAAAGGTAGTTAAAAATTCAAATATGGCCGAAAATAAAGAGCTCAAAGAAAATAAATATTTAAAAAATAAAATAAAAATTTTAGAAGGAAATTTCGAACAAAAACAAAATGAAATTAAAGAATTAAATAATAAAATTATTCTTCTACAGAAAAGGCATGAAAATGAAAAATCAAATCTTTCAAAGAAATATAATGAATTATCTCAAAATTTAATGAATAAAGAAAAGGAAATGTTTGATTTACAAAAGCAAAATATGAATAAAAGTAATACATTAGAAAATCTAAAAAATAAAATAAGTAAAGATTTAGATGAAAAATATGATAATAATCTCAAAGAAATGAAAGAAATATATGAACAAAAGCTTTCCTTATTTAATAATAAAATAATTGAATTAAAATCTAACTTGGAAAAAAGCAAAAAAATGAAAATTGATCAAAATCATCAATTATCAATCCTAAATCAACAAATAAAAGAGAAGGATGCTAAATTATCAGAACAAAATTATCACCTAGAGCAAATCAAATCCAATTTAGCTGCTCAAAAAATTGAAAATCAAAAATTATTAAAAGAAATTGAAGACTTGGGTGGTCAACAAAAAAATGAAAATATAAATAATTTAAATGAAAAGTTGGAAGAACAACAAAATTTAAATAATGACTTAAATGATGAATTATCCAAGATAAAAAATGATAATGAATTACTTAAGAACAAAATTTTATCAAATGAAAAAAAAATTTCAAAATTAAATGAAAATGCAGCTCTACAGAAAACCAAAGAAAAAGAATTAGACGATTTAAAAAATGAAATCAATTCATTGAAATTCCAAAATGAAAAATTAAATTTCTTAAATAAGCAATTAAGGGAAAATTCCGGTGTTAGCAACGAAGAAAAATTCAAAAAGCAATTAGAAGAAATTGAAGGATTAAAAGAACTAATTCAAAAATTGCAACAAGAAAGAGAAAAAGGCGATAGTGAATTAACATCATTAAAGAGAGAAAATGAAAAAATAAAAAATCAAATTATGCGTTTATCAAAGACTCTCCCAGAAGAATACAACGATTTGCAAAAACAATATAAAGACTTGGAGATTAAATACACTTCTTTAAAAAATAAAAATTCGAATAATCAAACTCCCAAAAAGAATAAAACTGAGGAAAGACCAGAAGAAAAATTCACAAAAGAGCTCACTGAAGCGAAAAAGGAAATAGAGCAATTAAAAAAGAAAAATATTGAACTTGTGACTCAATTAGAAGATAAAGAAATTAATAAAAATTATTATGATACAAGGTCAGAAGATGCAAATAAATCTAATTATGAAGAAGAGTTCGATTTAAGAAAAATGGCCAAAGGAGCAAGAGATAAAAATAGAAGTCAAGATATTAATATAGATTATCCTGGGATTCAAACATATAAAGAAAAAGTTAGAGAGCTTGAATTTTATTATAATTCGTTAGAAAATTTAGTAAAAAAGTTATTACTAACTATTCAATGTAATCCTAAAAATAAAACTTATGTATCAGAACTATGCAGAATTGTTGGATTTGATCTAGAAACAACTAATAAAATTCTTACTAATAAAAATAAAAATTTCATACTAGGATTGTTTTCAAAGCAATAATTAATAATCAATAATTTAAATTAATATTTACCTTTGTTTTGAACCATATTTATTATTTTTTTATTAAATAGTTTGGTTAGTATATTACCAATTCTAACAAAAATTTTTTTTTTTCCCTATTTTTTTATTTTATTGGAATAAATATTATTATATTTTAAAAATTATTAATGAATGAAAACAAAAATAATATTAAAAACTCATCAAGGGAAAAAAATAAGAGAAAAATGAAAAAGCAATTATTATATAACTACTTAACTAAAACAAATAATAATGAAAAATATTTAACTAATTATAATATAAATACTTCTAATACTAATATGAATTTAGAAGCAAAATTTCTAAAGAAAGAAAGTAAAAATAAAATAGATTATATAAATATCAAAAATATTATTAAAAAAAATGATTTTAATTCCCTTTCCTTTAAAAATAAATCTAAAAGCAAAGAAATAAATAATCATAAAGTTAATGAAAAAGCTAAAATAAATCAAAATCATAAACCAAATTTTATTAAAATTGATTTAAATAAATTAAAAAAAGTCGACAATATCAAAAATTTTATAATTCCTTTCAAAAGTTCTAAAAATTCAGGAAAAAAAAGTAATAATAAGAAAGATAAAAATTTTACCTTTATAAATTTAACAGAGCAAAATTATAAAAATAAAACAAATGCTGAAAAGACTAGATTATCAAAACTTCATATAATAAAGTTTGATAATGATAATTATATAAAATCGGCTCATAGTAAAAATAATGATTCAGTTAATAATTCTATTAATAGAAAAACATCAAATAATAGTAAATTATTTAATTTGATAAAAAATGATTCAACTCAAGATAAAACCAAAAAATTATATGAGAATGAACATCAAATAAATGATTTAAGAACGAAAAACGGAATAAATAAAATCCATTTTAATAAATTTAAGAGAAACAACACAGAATTAGGTATAAGAAATTTAAATTTGGAGAGTATAATAGATTCAAAAAGAAGTTTTAATGGTAAAAATAATAAAGAATTAAAGTACAAAAAGATTTCAAAGAAAAAGATTTCATTAAAAAATAATCAATTATTAATTGATATCAGTAATTATAAAAATAAAAACGAACCAAGAAGTGAAAATAAAATTATTATTGAAAATTCTATAAAAAAAGAGTTAAAAAATTATGTTTTAAGAAGAAAGTCAGATAATTTAAATTCTCCAAAGACTTTATTCCAAAAGAAAAAAAAAACAAACTCAAATATAAAAATAAAAAAGCAAAATTATAAAAATAAAATTCCAAAACCAATAATGACAACAAATAATATGATTATGAATGTTAATGAAATTTATAAAAAACCAAATTATAATACCACAAAAATTTCTCCAACGAATAATAATTATTGCGAAAATAAAAGGCATTTTAGTACTGAAATTTTGAATGATAATATTCTAATTCCAAAATATGAACTTGAATATTCATCTAAAAATAATGAAAATTTACCACAAAATTATTTGATTGATAATGCTCTTATAAATATTAGGGAATTTTCAAGCCCAGGAAAAACTGCAGGCGGTAAAACAAAAATAAATCAAGATTCCTACATAATTCAAAGAGATATTAATTATATTAAAAATTTTAATATATTTGCAATTTTTGATGGCCATGGATTTAATGGGCATATTATAAGTGAATATTTAAAAGAAAATTTAGTTAAAAGAATAATTGAACATCCGAAAATTAAATTTTTAAAAAATCTTGGAAATATTTATACCAAAATAACTGAAGATAATCATCAAATTATTAGAGAAATATTTCAGGAATTGGATAATGAGTTATTACTTAATGATAGTTTAACCGATACGACTCTAAGTGGGACAACTTGCACATTGGTCATACAAATAGGAGATAATATTATTAGTGCTAATATAGGTGATTCAAAAGTTTTATTAGTATATGAAGATATTAATATAGTTGATAATAGTGAGGAAATTGATAAATTTAAAATTGTTAAATTATCAAAGGATTTCACTCCATATATTAAAACAGAAAAAATGAGAATATTAATGAATGGAGGAGAAGTTAAACAAATAAATAATAGTTTAAGTCAAGAAAATGGACAATTAAGAATTTTTTTGAAAAAAGAAAACATACCTGGATTGCATATAACAAGGAGTTTTGGTGATAAAATAGGAAAGTCTATAGGTGTAATATCTAAACCATTTATTAATGAATATACATTAAATAAATCAGTGAAATTTATAATAATAGCTTCAAGTGGGATTTGGCAATTTATGAAAGAAAAAGAAATTTTAGATTATGGTAAAAAATATTATTTAATAAATGATCCTGATAATTTCTGTAAAGAAGTTGCTAATAAAGCAGATGAATTGAATAAAAAACATTTTGGAAACAGCGATGATATAACTATAATTGTAATTTTTTTTACTTTTATTTAAACTTTTGTTTATTATAAATAATAATATAAATATTTTATTGTCATAATTATATTATCCAGATAAAATAAATATATTCCTTGTATTTAAGATTTTTATTTTGATTATCAATTTTAGCTTTGAAATTATTTAATTTTAAATAATTAATAATTATTTAGTCCTTGCTTCATAAAAAATCATTTTAGAATCAGTATCAACATATTTATCTATATCACTTTCCTCCTTTTCTTTCTCCTCATCTTTGGTATTATCACAGAAATAATTATCACTTGCAAATGTCATAGGAAAATATTCTCCAGGCTCTAAATTTTTAGCAGTTCCTCCATATTTTTCCTCAACTTGGCTTCTATTAAACAATATAATAAAACTTGAAAAGTAGAACTATTTTCTCCTGAAAAATCAGAAGTAAAATCATTATATTCACTAGAGTAAATATAAGTTGAATTATCCAAAAAATTATATCCTATTTTTTTCCCCATGAAAAAATTAGTACCGAAAATGAAATAATCATTATTTTTAGTGAATAAAATAGTTAAATAGATTAAATCACTTTTAAAAGATCCGCCTAAGATTCTGAGTGAATCATTTAATAAATTTTTTAAAGGAAAAGAATGATAATTAATTAAAACACTCATATTTCTTGCATAACTAAAAATTTCAATTTTTTTCCTTGAACAAGCAATATAATATAAACTCGTTTTTTCAATTAAATATTCTTCACATTCATCATTATATTTACTGAAAAAAGAAGTCAAAAAATAATTTAAATATTCATATGGAAAAATAGTATATGTTGATAAATTATCAAAATAAGCCATAATTTTTTTTTCTTTCGAAATTTCTTTAGCTAAATAAGGATCATCTTTTTCTCCTTCCATTCCGAATAATAAATAATCAATTTTACACGAAAATTTTCCTAATAATTCTTCCCCAGTTTTTGTACCATTATCACATTTTATCATAGTTTTTAAATAATTTTGAAAAATATTTTGTTCTTCAGTTTCTTCTAAATCACTTTTTATAAATGTTACATCATAATTAATATAATCTAAAATAACCATTGAAAAAGTGTCTAAAGAAGGTAAAGATAAAATCGCGTTATATTCTAATTCACTATTTGATTTTTTTATTTCTAAAATATTATAGAATTCATTCAAATATCTTTCACCAGATTCAGGAAATTTGAATTCTAATAAATAAGGTCCACAAGTTTGGAAAATAAATTGAGAATTATTTACTAGAGTTTCTATTTCTTCTTCACCATCACAATTATCTTCGTGTCCAGGGGTGTGTATTGTGGATTTGGATAAATTTGTTGAAATTAATGTTTTGTAAGGTGAAGAAGAATTAATTTCTAAATTTGAAATATAAGATATATTATAAGGATAAATATATGTTGAACTTGAATCAAAAGTTAAATTATATGAATCTTTTTGAATTATATTTATTAATTCAAAAGGATATGTATTTGATATATCTTCTATATTTTGATTTTGAATTAAATTTTTAGTAAATAAATATACAATGACAAAGAACCATATAAAATTTAACATTATAATATTTATTTAATATTTATAAACATATATTTGTATAAATATTATAATAAGTAATTCTTTTTTATTATTATGAATTTATTATATAGTTAAAAAGTTTTGAATAAATTAAAAAAATATTAAATCATTTATGAGTTCTAGTATATCCAATATATTTATAAGGTATAGCTTTTGTGAAAAGTAAAAATTTATTTTTATTTTCTTTAATTAATTTTTTAGGTATTCCTACTGAATTTACTTTTTTTATATTTTTTCCTTTTCTATGACTAGAATTAGTTTCCACAGAATGAAAATTCCTACTATTAAAAGAAGAAAATAATCTTTTGTTTCCTAATATATTTTTATTTTTAGTCAATGTAAGTACATTTTTTTCTTTTTGATTAGTATTCATATTTTTTTGAATTTTTTCAAAAAATTGTTTTATATTTTTAATTTTTAATTTTGTATTATTTTTTTTTTGATTTCCAAAAATATCTAAATTATTAAAACTTAACGATTTATTTTTTTCCTTTTTTTCTTTAATTAATAAAAGATCTTTTAGTAATTCCACACCCTTCTTTCCTTTCCTTCTTTTTATATAATTTACATTATTTATATTATTTACTATATTATCCTTTTTATTTATAGAGTTATTATTCTCCTGTTTTTTTCCTACTTCTTCATTATTTATATTTAATTTATATCCACCCATTCCATCCAATGCTTTTTTCAAAAAATTTCCTTTCTCTTCTTCTAATTTAGTATTATTATTCCCTTCTTTTTTTATTAAAAAGAAATCAGGTATTAATTTTAATGTATCGGCTTTTTCTTCATCTTTTTTTTTAATCTTAATTTTTTTATGAAATCTTGGTGAAAAAGGTAAAATATTTCTTGATTTCATTTTAATATAATTTGTATAACCATAATTAAATTTCTTTTTTATAAATTTATTTATATTTGGGTTATCTCTTTGCTCCGCAAAACTTTGTAAAATATATGGAGAAAAACCATATATGTTTACATCATTAATAAATTCATGTTTGATTTCATCAAAATATATATTTCTTTTACCATATTTAATATTTGTTTTAGGCTCAAATTCATAATTTATATAATTATCAACTTCTTCTAATTTTTCAAATTCTTTCCCGATAAAATTTATATTCATTTTTGATTAATTAAAGAATAAAAACATATAATTTATTCATATAAATTTGAAAATTAATATAAATTTCAAAAAAAAATAATTTAACTGAAAAATTTGAAACAAAATAAATAATATATTTATTTTTTAAATATATTTTATAATCTAAATGACTTCAAATGAAGAGAAACCTCAACGTTGGTATAATCCTTTAACTTCATTAAAAGAGCCTATTTATCATACTGGACTCATGGTTAATAATAGTCTTTGCAATGAAAAAGTTGAATTCATTACTGCAAAAGGTGATAGAACGATTAATTGGTACATGTGCGGTCCAACTGTATATGATTCCGCACATTTAGGCCATGCAAGAACATACTTGACATTTGATATTATAAGAAGAATACTAATTAATTATTTTCATTACGATGTAAATTTATGTATGAATATAACTGATATAGATGATAAGATAATAAAAAAGTCAAATGAAGAAAAGAAAAA
Organism: Entodinium bursa; assembly: GCA_023807345.1. NCBI lineage: Eukaryota > Ciliophora > Litostomatea > Entodiniomorphida > Ophryoscolecidae > Entodinium > Entodinium bursa. The sequence continues at coordinate 3,039 of JAJNAA010012062.1, read as the reverse complement.
TTTCGCAGAATTTGCAAAATATTGGGAAGATAGTTTTTTCAAAGATATGCGAGCTCTTAATGTTATGTATCCAAATTATATAACAAGAGTTAGTGAATATATTCCTGAAATTATTTCCTTTATTGAAGAAATAATTAAAAAAGGATATGCTTATGAGAAAAATGGAAGTGTATATTTTGATATAGAAGCATATAAGAATGCAGGACATATGTATGCAAAATTAGTACCACAAGATAAAAATCAGAATTTGGAAGAATTGCAAGAAGCAGAAGGAGTATTAAGTAAAGATAATACAAATGATAAAAAAAATAAGGGTGATTTTGCTTTATGGAAAACATCCAAAAAAGATGAACCATTTTGGGATTCTCCCTGGGGTAAAGGACGTCCTGGTTGGCATATTGAATGTTCTGTAATGAGTTCTTGCATTTTTGGCAAAAAATTAGATATACATTCTGGTGGAATTGATCTTAAATTTCCTCATCATGATAATGAGATAGCACAAACTGAAGCTCATGATGACTCTCAACAATGGATTAATTATTTCCTACATACTGGACATTTAAAGATAGAAGGATTAAAAATGTCAAAAAGTTTAAAAAATTTTAAGAAAATAACAGACTTTATAAATTTATATACACCTAATGCATTTAGATTATATTTCTGTAATTCAAAATGGGATAGCGATATGGATTTCACAGAAAACGGATTAAGTATGGCTAGTGCCAATGATAAAAAAATTACAGAATTTTTCCAGAATATAAAAGTATGGATTAGAGAAAATGATTTAAAAAGAGATTTAAAATTCAATGAAGAGGACAATAAATTAAATAACTTTTTTGAAGAAGTAAAAAAAAATATACATTCTTCTTTTTGTGATAACTTTAATACACCAGGAGTCGTTTCAAATCTTCTAGAATTAATAAGAAATACATATGAATATCAAGAAAAATCTTCTAAAGCAAAAAATTTAAAATTGCATTTAATATATTCAATAGCTAAATTTATTTCAGATATTTTGAAATGTCTTGGACTTGTATATAATACTGATTTTGTTGATTATTTCCGTTTAAGTGAAAATGATGCAGGGAAAAATGCTGAAGAAATACTTACTCCTTTTATGGATATTATTACTAAATTTAGACATGAAGTGAAAAATGCTATAGTAATAGAAAAAGACGAGAAAAAAATATTGAAATTATGTGATATATTAAGAGATGAAACTTTACCAGAATTAGGAGTTAGAATAGAAGATAAGGGAAATGAAGGTTCAATTTGGAAATTTTTTGACAAAGAACAATATAAAAAAGAAAAAGAGAAGGAGAAAGAATTAAAAGAAAACAAAAAGAAACAGAAAGAAGAAGAAGCAAAACAAAGAGAAATGAAATTAAGTATGAGTGCGAAAGAATATTACGCAACTATGACAGATAAATATTCCGCTTTTGATGAACAAGGTATCCCTATTAAAAATGCAAAAGGGAATGATATTTCAAAAGAACAATATAATAAATTAAAAAAAGAATTTGCAAAGCATGATAAGCAACATCAAAAATGGTTGGAACAACAGAATAAGAAAAAAGATGATAATAATAATGGAGAAAAGAAAGATAAAAAGAAGAAAAAAAAAGAAAAGGAAGTTAAAGATGAAAATAAAGAAGAAAAAAAGGAAGAGGTCAAAGAGGATAAAAAAGAGGCAAAAGAAGAAGAAAAACTAGAATAAATTATTTAAATCAATAAAAATTATTGAGTTAGATTCTCCAATAATTTAAATAGATTTATAATTTATATAAAAGAATAAAATATAATAAATGATTATTCAGATTAGAATATTTTAAAAATTATATAAATATAAATATTAAATTTATTATTCATTTCATCAATTTCAAATTTTTTTTTAGCCAATTCTTCCTTTAAAGCAATAATATCATTATTTAAAATGGTTATATTTTTATTTTGGCTTTCTATTTTATATAATAATTCAATTTGTTCCTTTTTATCTATTTTTATTGTATTCTCATATTTATTTTGTTTATCATATATTTTATTTCTTGCTTCAGTAATAGTTTGTCTTAATAAATTCAGATTTATTTTATTATAATTATTTAAATTTTCTGAATTAATATATTGAGTAAATTTAGGTACTTCTTGAATTTCGATATTTTCTTGAAAGAATGTTCCTAGATAATTATTTATCCAATCACATAATAATTTTATATCTTGGTTTATTTGATAAATCCAATTATTATCTTCCATTATTTTATTATCAAGAAATATTTTTAGTTTTTGTTTTTCTTTCATTTCTTTAGTTAAATTCTGATTTAATTTATTATTTTCATTTTCATATATTTTAATTTTATCTTCATTCTGCTTCATTTTTGAAGAATATTCTTTTATTATTTGCAATAATTGATTGACTTTATCACTTTTTTCTTCAGTTTGAGATACCATATTACTATTGTATTTATTAAATTTTTTACTTAATTCATTTAAATCTGTTTTAAGTTCTTTAATCAATTTATCTTTAGAATATAACTCCAATTTTAATTCTTCTTTTTCTTTGTTTAATATTTCAATTTGCTGTCTCAAATTTTTATTTAATATCATATTTTCTTTTTCATCTTTATTTCTATAATTCAATCTATTAAATTTTTCTTTATATTCATTTATTTTTTCATTTTTTTCTTCCAATTCTTTCTTCAATTTTTTTATTTTTTGATGTTGTAATTGAATAAATTCAACAGCTTCTCTTTCTGTGTTCTCCTCAAATCCTTCCATTTCTTCATATGATAAATTACTATCTGAATTTAATTTCCCTTCTTCATAATTTGTTGGAGTTATATCATTCTCATTATATGAATTATTTTTGAATTCATATGTAATTCTATTTTGAGGATATGTTTGATTAAGTACATTTTTTTTACTATTTTCGTTTTTTTGAATTTCAATCTCATTCATTTTTTAATTTTAAATTTAAGCTTAATTATAAAATTAATTTAAAATTGTTTAAGACGGGGATTGGGGATTGGGGATTGGGGATTGGGG
>JAJNAA010012061.1:0-11608 GCA_023807345.1 Entodinium bursa | reverse complement strand
TGCTTTCAATATAATTTTTAAACAATTTCGCATCTTCTTTGTCTTTTTTTGTGTCAATTTTATCAATATTATCAAAAAATTCTAGAAACATATGCTCTAAAATTTCTAAAATTACTTGATCTAAAAAGTCAGATTGTTTTTCATTTAATAAAAATATTAAATAATCAGTATTTTTTTAATAATTTCTAAATTAGATTCAATATTTTTTGGTTGCATTGAAATATTTATTCTTTTCATTATTTTTTTAAATAACGGATAACAATTAACAATATAATCATTTTTTGAAATTATAATACTCAATAATTTCTCTCTGAAATAATTATTTGATATTTTCATATATTCATCATAGAATATTGCCGAAATCAAATTTGGAAATAAATTACTCTCTCCAAATTTACTTTCTAACACTCCATAAAATTCATTGAAACTTTTAAATAAATCTTCTCGGTAAAAATTATTAGAAAATTCAACTTCAGATATAAGACGTGTTTCCTTTGAATAAAATTCTATTATTGTTTTCAATTCAATAGTATGATTTTTATTTTTTTTATATGCTTCAATTATTTCTATTATTTCATGTAAAGAAAAAGCTTCTTTTGTTGGTAAATGTAAATTAGCTTTTAATTTAAATGCACTTTGTAAAATTTCTTTATTAATATTCATCAAATTATAGAATGTTTCTGAATTATTTTTTGCAGACTCATAAATTTCTGAATTTGAAGTTAGAACTCTTAGAATGGATTCCATTCCTAAAAATAACACATCCTTAAAAACAGAATAACCTGTTTTAGATGTCTCAAATTTATTTTCAACATCTTTTTTAGCTTTTTTTATTCTATCTAATGAATTTGTTACTATTGAACTTAATCTTGAAAACATTTTTAAAATAGTTGTTATTTCATTCTTATAGCATTGAATCCAATTAATAATTTTAGCCATCTTTTTATTATGATTTTCTTCAACATCTCCATTTTCTTTTAGTTCTATTAAATATTTCAAAAAAAGTTTGGTATCATTTAATCTAATATTCTGATTTGAGATTTCATTTTCACTTTCCTTTTTTTCATTTCTATTTTTTACATTTTCAAAAATGAAAAAAGTATAAAAGTCTTCTAACAATGTATTAAGTAAATCATTTTCTTTATTTTCTGAATTCAATATAGGTAATTTTGCAATTTCTTTAGAAAGTGATTCATTATAAAGATTTAAATTTTTATTATAATGATTTTCAATTATTTCATCCTTTCCATCCTTTTTTTTGAAATTATTTTCATTTTTCATATAATTTTTCTCTATCTCTTCTTTGATATAATTTATTAATTTTTTAATTGAAAGAGTTATTTTTGGAATTTTCATTCCTAGATATATATTTATTAAGTTTTGACCTTGATTTTTCAAAATTTTAAGTTCTTTTTCAATTTTAAATTCTGCAAAATACTTTTCGCTTATTTCTTCTTGGATTTTATCGATTTCATCCAATTTAGTGCCATCAAATTTTTTTTCTTCTTCCCATGATAATATTGTAGCAAAGAAATTATCTTGTTCAGCATTAAAATAAAAGTTAGCCAAATAATTTGTATATTCACCCGATAAATTTTCATTTATAATTCCAATTATATCTTTATCATTCAATCTAATGCTATCTTTTTTTTTAAACATTTCTTTAATTAAATCTTTTTTGTCTCCTTTTCCTGTTTTTTTTATTTGCTTTTTAACACATTCATTAAAACCTTTTTTAATATAGTCATGTTTTCCTATATAATCTATTAATTTTTTTATATAAGTATCTGCATTTAATTCACCATATGAAAAAGGAATGTTCAATTTCATATAACTCAAAGTCATATAAATATTTTTGGAAAATTCAGCATTGAAGTCCAAGAATTTTTCATAAATATCTAAGCCTTCACTTTTAAATATAGGATCCATTAATTTTTCATCATTTCCATATAAATTATCGATAAATATTTGATAATAATCAGATAAATTAGAAATAGTTTCTTTAAGTATTTTTCTGCTTATTATTCTTTTCTCTTTTCTTGATTTTTTTTGGTAATCTTTCAATTCGGAATCAAAAATTCTCACCAAATTAACTATAAAAATAAAAACTTTATCTTTTTCTTTTTTATCTCCGAAAAAATCTTTTTGTTTATTATCTAAAAAGAATTGAACATAATTCAAAAAATATCCTTCATAAGAATTGAATTTAATAAAACATATTTTTTGCTTTTCATTTTCAAAAAATTCATCAATTTCTTTTTCAAAATCATTCTCTGATTTATATCTATTTATCTTTATTTCTCTAATATTTTCCTTACATATTTTCCCGACTATTTTATTATTAATTTCCTTTAATATTTTTATTGGTTCTAAATTGTTTGTATAAGTATATATTATATTTTTCCTATTTGTCATTTTTTCTAAAAATTTTTCCAAATTATGATGTTCTCCTTCATTATATCCATCAAGAATTTTTTTAAATATATCTGGATATTTTGTATAATATCCGTTTAATTTTAAACAAAGAATAATATCTTGAGGAAGAGTCAGACTAAATTTTTTTATTACTTCATCAATCATATGTTCTTTGTCGACTCCTCTTTTATAAGCTTGATACATTATTCCCTGGATTTCTTCTAAATCAAAATTAATGAAAAGTTTTTGAAGATCATAATTTATTCCTTCAAAAGTTTTTTTATCTATACTAATCATTTCTTTTAATTTATCATAAATATTCTTTGATTCATCAATTAAATCTTTATTTAATAAAAATTCCAAAGATACAATATACTTTTCAAATCTATTAAGGAATGGAGCTTCTTCTTCCTCAATTTGTTCATAATTAACACTGACTATACATCTGAAATCATCATTTACTAAAGAAAAATTATTAATAGATGTACCGACAGCAATACGAGCATAATTTTTTTTTCCTACTTCTGTAAAATTTTGATTAAAAAGATCATATAAAGCTGGATATACAGATTCTAAATTTTTTAGAATTAAAACTTTTCCTTCTTCCATATGCAATTGTATTTTATTTAAAATTTTTAATGAATATTCTTCGCTGTGGTGATCTCTATAAAACTGGCTTCCAACATATAAATTATAATCTTTTTTTGTTTCCGGTAATATATTTGAAATTAAAAATATACTAGCAGAAGATTTTGAAATAATAAGTAAATATCGGCTATTTATATCAATAATATTTTCTTTAATTCTGCTTAATATATCATAATTATTATCAGCCTTTTTTTTTGTGTATTTTTCTTTAATAATCTTTATTGAAGTAGTAACTTCATTTGAAGATTCTGAGACAAATTTAAGCCCACCGAAATTTCTTTCCATTCCTAAAAACGGTATTTCCTTTTCTATTTTATTAACATCTAGTTTATTATCTTTTTTATACCTTGCAACTATTTCTCTTGCTGCATATTTTATCAAATGATAAAAATCTCTGTTTCCATGAAAATCTTCTTTTCCATCTTTTTTATGTTCTGTTTGGAGACATTTTTTATATTCAAAGTATGCCAAAGCCAAATTCTCATAAAATGATTTAAATTGATCTGCTAAGGTTTCATCATAAGATTTTCCAATAGTAAAGGCTGTCTTTTTGGTATCTTCTTCATCAGGATCAGGAATGGATAAATGCATTCCACGATTCATTTTAGAGGCATCCAGTTTCCAATTTGAAATTCCTACAAACGCTATTTTATTATTTCCTTCATCAAGGGCTTCATCTAATTGAGCATGTATAACTTTTAATGGATTATTTGGGGAATGTTCCGCAAGACCCATTTCATCAAAAAATATCATGGATATATTTGTCTTTTTATTTTCATCACTTAAGTTATCAAATTGTTTTTTAGCCTTTTTAAAAATATTTTCAACTCCTTCTGATGTACTAGCCATTGAACCTTGGTAAGAACTTAAAATTATTTTTGGCAAATTCTTAAAAAGAGGTTTGCTAGAATCCCTCCCTTTCATTGATTTGATAATTAATTGAACACTTAATGATTTACTACATCCAGGTTTACCAACTATAAATATAGGAATTTTATTATTAATTGCTACAAATAATGAAAAAATATTTTCCAATAAAGCTCTATTTTGTGCAATTCCTTTTTCAAGTTCTATATTTTTTAAGATATATTTCTCTTCTCTAAGTGGAATTTCAAGAAAGTCTTTTGATGCAAAAGAAGAATCTAAGCGATTTATTTCTTGATTCATTATAAATTGAAATTTTTTCCTTTCATCATTATCTATTATACGCAAATAGTAGCACATAAAAATTCCTAGAATAATTGAATATTTTTGTAAAGTTACATTGTCACAATTTTTGTAGAAAATATCAATTTCATTATTTATTATCTTTTGCTCTATATTACAATCATCTTTTTTTTGTTTTAAATAATTAAAAAAGAATTCATAAAAAATATTAAATCTTCTTATTTCTCTTAATGAAACAGAAGATATTTCATTGCTTTCTCTTGTAAAATTTTGAGCCTTTGAAATTAAGGAAGTTGCAAATCTATGAATGTCGTTAATTTGATCAGGTAGTAAAATTCCATTATTAATCCTTTTAATAGGTTCTTCAACAATACTTTGAATATATTTTTTTTCATCATCAGGCTCTAAATTTCCGAAATCAAAGACATAATTCAATAATGAATGAGGTAGAGGATTTACAGTATATACTAAATTACTATTTGCACTTCTTTTTAATCTTTCTAATTCTTTTTCATTCAAATGTTTTTTTTCTTTAATAGCATTATTTATATCAAGTCCTGCACTATTTTTTTTCCCCTCATAATATCTATAAGGATTGCAAGCAGCTATAAAAACAACATTTGATGGAAGAGGTTCTCCTTGATAAGTATGTTTACACATTAATTCGCTTATTAATCCCATTGATTTACAAGTATTAATTTCATCCAGAAAAACCCAAATTTTTTTTGGTATATATATTTGACCTAATTTTTTTCTTTTTTCAATTTCTTCTTGATCTTTTTTTTCAGATTCCTTAGCTTCTTCTAATACTTGTTCTTTTATAAATGTAATTATATCGTTGTCTGAAGTTCCTGCATGAATATTCAAAACTTTCATTTTTTTATCAGAACCATTATTAAGTAATTTAGAAAGCATTTTAATCAAAGAAGTTTTCCCACATCCTGTTTCTCCCATCATTATTACTGGAATATTGGCTCTTATTCTTAATAAAATCAATACCATTTTAATAAAATTATCAGCCGTAAAAACATATTTCCCAACTATTTCTTCTAAAGTGGGTCTACTTTCAAGTAATTTTATATAATCTTCTGAATCTTCGATATCTTTATCTTTTTGTTGTTTTGCCTTAAGTTTCACTATTAATTCTTTTTTTAGTCCATTAATTTGTTTTTCTTTTTCATCTTTTCTAATATGATTTTTGAGGTCCAATATAGTTTTTAATTCTTCAAGAAAATTTTGTTGACTATACTTCTTATAATTAGGTAAATCTTTTTTATCTTCTTTTTTAGTATTTTGGTAATTAAATAATATATGTAATTTATTATACTCAATTCTCGCTATATCTTCTTCATCTTTATTAGCAGGTTTATTTATAATACTTGGTAAATTGCTAATAATGCTGAATCCTTCTCCTTCTCCTTCATGGAAAAATATTAAAGGATAATTAAATTTATCAAAAGAAATCAGATTTGGCTTTATATTAGATAAATTTTTAATTCCTTTATTAACATCTTCTTCTGGATTATATTGATCTATATTTATAAATTGTCTTGTCTCTTCTTGTTTTTGAATTAATTCGGTAAAAGCACCTTTAGTAAAATGTTTTGTTAATCTAATATAACTTTCTATTATAGATTCTCTAATATTTACTTTAAATTGTTTTGTTAAAAAGGCAGAAAAATAATAGCTTCTATTAAATGATTTAAATTGATTTGCCAAGACATCAATAAAAGATTTTATTTGGTAATAATTTGGTAAATCTATTCTAATTTTTTCAAAAATTAAAGATTTACATTCTTCTTGAGATATGATTTCAGCATTCTTCAATGATGTTTTATTCTTCAATGATTTTTTTTTCGGTAATGATATTGCGGTGAAAGTCAAGAAGTGTTGTGGAGTTAATCCTTCAAAGAATAAATCAACATTTTCCATTTGATCATTTTTTAATAATTTCAAAAAATTTGCAACAACTTGAACATTTGATGTTAAATCTTTTGTTACTATTAAGGGTGGTAAATGTGCTAAATACAAAGTTGTTTTATCAAATAATGACAAAATTGTGAATTTATTAATGATATTAACAAATCCATTTGGAATTTCAATTTTAATTTCTATTTCTTTTGGGAAATAAAAAATATCTTCATCATGACCATATAATTTAGTTATCAAAAGAGAAAAAAGAAATTCTGTCATTAAATCAGTCTGTTCAGTATCATAAAGGTCCAAATGAATGGCACATTTTTGTGGATTTGATAAATCCAATTTTTCTAATCTTTTAACTATATCTTCTCTATTAATAACTCCTCCAAAAGGGAAGTAAATATACTTTTTATTGTTTTTTTCAATGGCTAATTTAATCTGTGTTGATTTACCAACTCCAGATTTATCAGAGTTAAAAATTTCAACATTTGATTCATCCTTTTCTATTCTAGCTTGAGAATAATCTTTCAATTGAATTTCAAAATTTTTTATATATTGCATTGAGTTTAGGCTTTTGTAAATATCGGTACTATTATTGGAGTATAATATAATCAAGCATGATTCTATTTTTCCTTTCTTCTCAACATATAACTTATTTAATAAAGATAGAATTTTTGTTCTTTTATCTGTTTCCAGCAATTCTATTCCCCCAATGATAAAACAAGCATTAAATGGGCATAAGAGAACCCTATAAAAAAATGAAGTCAATTCCTCATTTGAAGTATCTTTAGTACATAATAAAATATTTTGAGAAACAGGGAAATTTTTAGTCAGATATTTATATATAAGGAAAAGATCCCTTTCAATATTTTCACTTCTATCAATGTAATTAATATAAACTCCTTTATTTTTATATTCTTTATGAATCAAACTATTTTTATAAATTTTTTCCAAATCTAAATCATTAATAGATAATATTTCATTTAAATAGTTGTCACAATCATTTATTACATCTTCAATATCGTTTTTTCCTGAAAATTTAAAATCTTTTGGCTGATTAGTCATTAGATTTCTTGTGAAATACATTAAATATGGATATATTTTTTTATTATCAATTTTATTTTCCAAACTTTTTATTAAATTAAATTGTCTTCCATATAAAAATCTTATTAAAGGCTTTTTTTCATAAGCATCTATTTGAAGCTTTTTTAAGATATTTAATTTAGTATTTAATGACACAAGAACACTTTTAAAATCTATACAATTTTGTTCTGCTTCCCAATCAATAAAATATTTATAATCTTCTATTTTTATTTTAATTTCAATATTTTTGGTATATCCTGAGATACTTATTTTTCTCAAAATTGTAAAAACATCATGTATTCCAATTGCTATTTTAACAAATTTTTTATTATTTTCAAATATGAGTTTTTCTTTTTCATCACCTAATAATTTTTTTTTTAATTGTGCTAATTCTTTTAATTCCAAAAGTTCTTCAATTTTATTTATTTCTACCAATTTTTTTTCAATTTCTTTTTCTCCTTTTTTCCCCTCTTTTTTTACTTCTTTTTTCTTTTCTTTTTCAACCTCCATAAAATATCTACCTTTAAAATAATCAGATTTGCCATTATTTAATATGAAATTTGAACTTTTGCAAATAGAAAGAATTTTTTGCCTTGCAGCTTCTGTTCTATCTGATATAGAATCATATAATTTTTTTATTTCAGAATAATTATCTGTGTAACTTTTAAAATATACCGTTAAATCTTCAGGAGATTCTTTGAGATTTTTTATAAATATTTTGATTAAATCAATATCATTAATATCTTTGTGATCTTTTTTGATATTTAATTTATCCATAAAAGAAACACATTTTTCGAGATCAATAATTTTATTTGGATCCAAAATTATATTCTCATCTTCTCCAACTTTTTCTCTTAATGTCTGACAATCACCCAATGTTATTTTTATTAAAAAGGAAATAGAATCTGGAGGATCCTTCAGCATTTTTAAGATATCTAAATAATTATTTTTTATCACATTTGTTTCATCAAATAATATACTAATTTCAATATTAACTTTCTTTAATTCGGCTTCTGCTTCAATTATGCTTTCTTCGTCGTATGAATCTTTTATATTAGACATATTTTTAAATATTGAATCAAAAAATTTGGTTTCTCTTGTCTTTGTATAAAGAATAAAAACATAAATTGAAAATAATATTTCATATATTTCATCTTTTTTTGATAACAGCCTTAATTTTTGGATTGTATCATTTTTACGATATGGAAAATCTATGTTAAAAATTTGTTCTAATTCATCTAGTTCTTTTCTTATATCATTACTACTTTTATTTTTTATTGCGTTCAGACAAATTTTTATAATATCAATATTCACTGATTTAACGCCTTCTGCTGTAAAAATATTTCTTAAATTATTAAACCTATTTTCTGCAAATTCTATCCATTCAATTTCGGATAAATTTTTTTTTTCTTTGATTGCATTATATAATGCCGAAAAAAATATGCTTTTTTGCTTTTTTGTTCTGACTTCAGCATTATCCTTATATTTAGCTTTTAATTCATCATATTCCTTTGAACAATTTTTTTCAAAATAATACAAAGGGCCATCATTTATTTCTTTAACCATCGATTCTATTTTTCCTATAATTATTTTTTCTGAATTTTCAAAGAAATATTTCAGATATTCACCTATTAATTTCAAATTAATAAGAGCATTATTTATTATATCCATTTTGTTATTAATTTCATCATCTTTAGACATGGCCTTATCTTTATTATCATAATAAATTAATAATAATCTTTTATAAAGCTCTTTTTTTTCATTGACATTATTATTTTCAAAAAATATATTAACATCTTTATATAATATATTATTATTATTTAAATCATCGGGCCAATTGATTTATTATTTCAAAAGAATTATTTATATAATCATATCCATATTCACTGTTTTCTCTATATTTTTTATCAGATATTCCCCCTTTTTCTAATAATCCTTTGAATATTTTTATATTTTTATTTTCTTTTAACTCCCAAAAATCTTCTTTTATGAGAATATATTCTTTTATATTTCTTAAAATATTAGGAAGAAGTGAATTAAATTTTTCTGCGAACATAATCATAATTTCATCATTTTGACTTTGGATAATATACAAAGAAATAAAATTTTTCATCTTTTCTGAAATTTTATCTTGATATCTTTCAAATAATTCCAAATAAATATTTTTCATTGTTTCGAGATTCATATTGTCTTGGAGTTCTCTTAAAAAATTTAATGTTTTATTCTCTTTTATTAAATCTGAATAATATATCAATTCAACCAAATCATCTTTAAAAATTTTTTCTTCAAAATCATCTTGGTCTCCAAATAATTTAATAAATTTCTCTTGCATCATTTTTATTGCTTTAGAGGAAAATTTTTTTTCATTATTATTTTTACTAGTATTCAATAATATTACTAAAACTCCAAAATCTTTAAGATCAAATATTAAATCGCTTATTTTATCGATATATTTTTCTTCTTCACCAAATATACCAACAAAATCAATATCTTTCCATTTACTTAAAAATTCACCATCAATTTCATGGATATTTAATCCTTCAAAGACTTGTAAGGGATCTTTAGTCATTTCCCTATCTTTTTGATGATCTATGATATAATCTTTATCTTCTTTTATGAAGTTAATTATTTCAATATTTTTTAATTGTTTACTTTGTGATAAATTTAACCCTGTTTTGTGAATATTATCTTTTATTTTTTTTTCATTATCCTTATATTTTAAATAAATAGCTTTTTTTTTTTCTTCATCTTTTTTTAGTTTTTTGACTGTACTTGAGGGCTTGAAAGTTGGTATTATTCTTTCAATTAAATTTCTTAAAAGAATTAGATTTTTTAGATTTTTTAGATTTTTATACTTGAATTTGCTTATACAGTTGTCAATCAATTCTGGACCTAATATTACAAACTTTTCAATTTTTTTTTCATTTTGTTCATCTAAAATTTTGCTATAATTCTCACAAATACTTGCAATATCATCAGTTTCTGATACTATATCTTTATCAATTTCTAAAACAATATCTTCTGGTTTTTTATTTTTTTCTTTTATTTCCTTTTCCCTTATCTCCAAAATATGTTTTAAATTTTTACGGATTATTTCAAGATAATCATGAAAATATTTTATATATGATAATGAATTTTTTATTCTTCTGAAGCTATCACTATTTTCTACCATTTTTGAAATTTGATCTTTTTCGAATTCAATTCCATTAAATACTTCTGGATATTTGGCAAGATTTTTATATATTTTATTTTGTATATCTTCATTATCTTCATTAGTTAGTATATTTTTTAATGATTTTTCAAAATTATACCTATCATAAAAGTATCTAAAGCATAAAATTACTAAAAATAAATTTTCTTTATTTTCCAACTTTTTCTTAGAATCAATAGTATGCATTAAAATAATTTCTGGATCATTTTCTAATTTATTGAAAATATTTTTCATATCTCTTGCTTTATGCCTACCTAATTGTCCATCATTTTTACTTTTAACTTTATCCATATCAAATTCTAATAAAATCTTTGAAATAATAGGGTTTTCATAATATGATGCAAAAACCGTTAAATATAAAGGTAAATCATGATATTTATTTTCTTTATCTTTTTCTTTTTTTTTTATGGTAAACAGTTTTTTAGTAGATAATGCCAAATCATCAAATTTAGGAGAATTTTTTTCTATATCTATTTCATTTAAATAATCAAGATAAATAATAAATTGCTCTAAATGGGATAAAATTTCACCAACTTTAATATTCTCAGTTTTTGAATGTTTCTCTGGAGAATAATTGAAATCATAAAAATAAATATCATGATAAAGTTCTTTTAATTCAATCTCTGATTTAAAATTTTTTTGCTCATCATCAACTAAATTAAATTTTATATTTAGGGACTTCATTCCAGAAGTTGGCATAACTTTTAATTTATATATAGCATAATAAACTTTAATTTCGTGTTCTAAATCATGGGTTCCAAGTTTTTCTAGTTTTAAATCTCCAGTATATTTTTTCTCAAGTGATTCAATTTTTAAAGAATCTAAAGAATCTTCCTTGTATTGAGCATTAATAAAATAAAGGAAGAAATCTTTGTTTTCATGTTTTTTTTCTTCTTTTTCTTTTTTATGTTTCTTTTCGTCTTTTTTATTTTCTTTTTTATCTTCCTTTTTTTCTTTTTTTTTCTCTTCTTTTTTTTCTTTTTCTTTCTCCTTTTTTTTTTTTTCCTTTATTTCTTCTTTTTCTTTATTTAAGTCAGGATTATCCATTTTATAAATTATTTATTTTTTATATCATGATTTTATCGGAGGCAAAATGACTGATTTAAATAATAATAATTTTTATATTCAAAAAATCAATAATATTTATATGGGGATTGGGGATTG
>JAJNAA010012060.1:0-11628 GCA_023807345.1 Entodinium bursa | reverse complement strand
TATATGTTCTCTCAAAGGTATAATTTCATTTTTGCAATAGAGACTCAATGTATAAATAATATTTAATGATAATTTCCTCCTCACCCAATCCCCAATTATTTTTTAATATAAAAATTTTATATATATTATTACATAACTAAAATATAATGTATTCAAAATCAAATTCGCGTTTTAATGAAATAAATCAATCTCTTAATAAAGTATATAAATATTTAGAAAGTCCAGAAACTGAAAATTTTGGAAAAGAATTATTTAAAAAATTAATAATAAAATATTTATCCCAGAATACACTCATCTTTTCTATAATTAATAACTTAGAAGAAAAAATGATGAAAATACCAATATCAAAAATATCAAAATATACAAATCTTTTATCCTATTTTTTTGAAAATAATTCAAAAAGTAATATTTCTCTAGGAATTTATTTATCATATCTTAATCCTATTTTATCAATAATACAATCATTAATTATAGAGAAAAATAGTGATTTTATACCTAATATTCCTGAATTATATACGAAAATAGTTCAAAATTTAATGCCTGATGATATCAATGCTTCAAATAAACAATTAAATAACAACGAAAAAAAAATATATGAAATTTTACAAAATTTTAGTTTATATAATTTAAAATTCGGCAAAAAAATAAATCAAGTAATAGGTAGTTTATGTTTAACGAAATTAGTCGAAAATTGTCCTTATGTATTAAAGAATGAATATATGAAAATTATAATAGATAATATAATTTCAGAATTATCTTTAGAAAATTTCAGTGCAAAAAATGAATTATTAAATTGTTTAATATCATTAATTCTTGGAGCAGAAAATCTTTTTAATCCTTTTGCTAAATTAGTATTTAATAATATTTTAGATTTTTTAACAGATGAAGATTGGATGAGGAGGAAATTATCATTAAATATTATTTATACATTGAGTCTCTATTGCAAAAATGAAATTATACCTTTGAGAGAACATATACTAAATATTTTAAACGTTTTAAAAAAAGACAAAGTAAAAGAGGTCAGAGATATAAGCGTCTTAATCGAACAATTATATCAAAAAGAAAAAAATGAAAAAAAAATAAATAAAAAAAAGAATAAAACTTTAAGTAGTGGTAATATTTTAAGTAAAATCGGAAAAATAAATTATATTAAATATAATAATATATCATCATTTTCTCCAAATAGAAATATTAAAAATATACAAAATAAAATACAGAATTTAAAAACAAAAAATTTATTAAAGAAAACAAATAATCCACAAAGAAAAATATCAGAAGAAAAAAGAAGAAAATCTTCTTTTAATAATAGCTCATCAGATTTCGGTATAAAAAATAAGAAAAATGTTAACAGAACAAAAAATTTTTCTTTTGTAAATGAAAAAATGAAAATAAAACCAGATCCTAATAAATCAATATTTAATACTCATAAAAATTTGGCTTTTTTCAAACAAAATAATAATAGTGATAGCAAAAATAAAAATTTGATAATTATATCCAATAAAGAAGATAATGATATAAAAAAAAATTTTAATACTTTTGAAGGGTTTTATAAAAGCGAAAATATAAATCAAATTAAAAATAATGAAGAAAAAAAATATCTAAATATTGAAGAAAAAATAAAAAAAATTAATAAAGATTATGATGATAATAAAGATAGTATTAATAAGCTTATATCTCTTGATGCTAAAATTAAAACAGAGAATATTAATAAATTTGATAATAATTATTATATTTCTTCATCAAATAATGAAACAAAGGTATTGAATAGAAATGAAGAAAATTCAGAAATCAACCAAAATAATACAGGTATTAAAAATAAAAATTTAATAAAAACTTTATTATCTGAAGTCAGAGAATTATCTAATAAACAAATTTCTTTATTAGATTTAATGGAAGAGATTCAAACTAATACTCAAAATCAGATAGAAGATTTAAACATTAAAATAATTAATTTAGACGATATGGTAAAAGAATTAAGTGAGGAATTATTTATATTACAAAATGAAGATTGAATTTTATTTAATTACTTTTTTTAAATATAAATTTTTTTAACTTATATTATGTACATATAAAAGAAATTAAATTAATATTAAATAATTATTATTCATTTATTCCTAAAACATCTTTTTCATTTTGGTTATCTTTATATAAATAATCATTTTTTTCATCATTATTACTTTTTTGTTTATATTCAAAATCATCATCATCCAATTCATTTGCTCTTTTTTTTCTATAACTTTTCTTTATACTATGACCAATATAAAATCCCAGAACACCCACAATTATTACAATAAAAACCCATAAAATCCATTTCCATATATTATAATTCTTATCATCTTCTTTTTTATTTGGTTCTTCAGGAATTAAATTATTATAAAATCCAATTAATTTAGAATCAGCTTCAAAATTAAAAAAATATTTTTTTAAAAATAATTTTCCGAATTTCCAAGGAAAATAAGATTGATTATCAAATACAATCAAAAAATATTTTTTATCTCCTCTTATTTCAAAAAGTTCTTTATATGTTAATTCAAAAGTATAATTAAAATCAGTGTTTTGAATGTATAAAGTTGGGAAATTTTTGGTATCAAAATTTTTTTCGCACCAAAAAATCTTATATCTTTTTTTCACTAATTGTTCATGACATTTATCTGTATATTTATCAAAATAATTTGATTTAATACTTTTATAATAATCTCCGATTCCTATGATAATATTCAAATCTAACCAAAGCCATGCTTTCACTTTATTATCTAAGGAAGAAATTCTAAATTCAACCTTTGTTCCATTATCTAAATAATAATAATTAAAAAAATCAAATATCCATCCTTGTGTCATTATCATAGTTAAAGCTTTTGTTGTCTTATAATTTTTTTCTTCATATTTATCCTTATTATATTCATGAGGATTTTCCCCTATTAATATCGCAGCTTCATATCCGCCATTTGTCTTCTTTTCTTCGTCAGAATAAAAAATATAATGAAAGTTTTCTGTATTTATTAATTTATTCTTTTTTAAATTTGATGTTATTTTTTCTAACATAAAATTTCTTTCTTTATCTTGCGAAGGATGAAACGCAAAGCCATAAATTAAACAAGCTTTTGCTGATATTTCTTTATCTAAATTATCTTCAGGATTTGATTCATTTGTTTTATTTTTATAATAAATAAAAATATAATTTGGAATTGATTTATAAGATAATATTTTAGTAGAAGTATTATATATAGGAAATTCAATTGATTCATTTACTATTATTGTTTCTTTGAGAGTTGAATATGAATCATATTTATGTGTTTGGAAAATAGTTAATGATTTATTTTTATCATAATAATTTGATGTTAAGCAGATATCTTCTTTCATTGATAAACCGTATTCATCTAAGGAAAATTGTACTTCTGTTTTTTGAGGAGGATAACCTACATTTAAAAAAGAATAATATATACTATATAAATTATCTATAAAAATATCAGGGGAATATTCTTCATCAATTTCTTTTTCTATCTTTTTCAAGTTTATTATTACATATGATTCTTGAAGATTCAATAAAGAAGCATCAATTTATCGAAGAAAACATTACAATAACATCAGGAAATAAGTCAAATAAAGACGAAAAAAATCCAAAGAAAATTCCAATAATTCGCCAAAATAAAGAAAAGAATGATATAATAATAGATTTATCCATAAAAAACACAACAAAAAAAGAAGATGATGATCATTCAATGAATTCAGCAGAATACAGTTCACAAACATTAAAAGATGGAAACCAAGTGAAATACAAGGCAAAAACAGTAAGGGAAAAATCAATATTTAAAACAAAAAAAGAATATGATAGATATACCGAAAGAATGAAAGAAAGAACAATGAGATTGGAATTAGAAAAAATAAATAAAGAAACAGAAAGATTTACAAAAGAATATGAAGAAAAATATTCTTTTAAATATTTATTTAATAATCCACAATTTCAAAAAATGTTAAAAACGGTCCAAAGGCAATTGTTGTTTATATTTATTATCGCGATATTTATTTTAATATTAAATAGTATTATATACTTTAATCTCTCTAAAAAAAAATTTTGGTTATCATTAGTTAATATGGCTTTGTCAATCACTGAAATAGCTATTTTTTTAGTCTTAATAATATCAATAAATATGGGATTATTAAATGATCCTGATTTATCCAAGGCAATAAGATTATTTATTCTTTTTGAATTCTCTTTACAATTAGTTTCATTTGCCTTTAATATAATAATTCTTTTTTTCTTGTATGAATACCTATATAAATTATCCAAAACTAGTTTGGTTATTATTTACATATTATATATTTTCATTATTTTATTAACAATACTCTCTTTTAAAGTTTGCTATATACTCTTTTTAGAAAGTTTGCTTATTTTATTAAATAAAAAGACTGAATATGCAATATTAATGATTAATGATTCAAATAATAACAATATTAATAATTTCAACCAAAATCAAAATTTATCAACTTCTGATATAGGATTAAACACAACTGAATCAAATTTAATAACTGATAATGAAAAAAAAAATAAGACAAATAAAGATGATGAAAGATATAGAAATTAAAATCAATATTAAAACTAAAATTTAAATCAATATAAAAAACATTTATTGCATAAATTAAATAAAATCATTATCATTATTAAAAAAGTTTGCTTTATTATCTGAGCAAATCATTAAATATTTTTTAATTTGTGGATAATATTGACAATAATTAATTTTTAATTGAAAAGCTTTGAAATCATTTGTAAAATCACAAAAAAAATTCTTATAGATTTCATCAAATGTATATAAATGAAAGCTAAATCCATTATTATTCCAAAATACAATGTTAATATTTTCATCAACAAAACATTTAATAATTTTTTCAGGGGAATCATAAAAAGATATTTTTATCCCATTTAAAGAATAACAATCTACTCTATAATATTTTGTATTTTTATCATAGCAACTTATATAAATTAAATCATATTTAGATACTAAAATTTCTTTTATACAAATTTCTTTTCCTATTTTTATTATATTCATTAAATTTAAATCATAATCATTATTTATCGAAATATAATCAGCCTTTTCATCACTCCAAGAAAAAACTACATTTAATCTTTCATTATGTAATAAACCTAAGATATAACTTTCATGAACTTTAACTGATTTTTTTATTTTTATATTTTTTATCTCATACATTTTTTCACTTTGATTAAAATCTAATTTAATTTCTATCAAATGCAAAAAGCCTCTTTCATCTCCTATAAATATTTCTTTGCTCATTTTATCTTCTAATAATTTATTACTTTTATTTTCTACTGATGTTATAAAGCAATTAAAATGATATTGTGATATCACTTTTCTCTGAGAAATAAAACTTATGGTATTATCATAATGTCTCACGGTGCAATATATTTCTGGAAAAACTTCACTTATTGAATTATTAAAAGGTTCTATATTTATTTGCTCTTTAATTTTTAAGGAAATTTCGGTGTATTTTATTGCTCCATATTTTAATTTAAATATATCTATCTTATACCTAAATTTAAATATTAATTCAATTTCATTATCATTTTTTGTATTAATTAAATAAAAATCTACTTTTTCTTTAATTTTTTTTTGTATATATTTATTAATGACATTTTCACTTTGTTCTTCTTTTTTATCATAGATGTTATAATCTTCTTCTTTTTCCCCAGTTTTTACATTCATTTTTTCATGTGGTTTATTAAATATTTTTGCAGGAGTTATTCCAAATTTAAATATATCAACATTTTCTTTTATTTTATTTATTTTTTCTTCAAGAGGTATATCCTCTTGTTTAATTTTTTCTAATTCAGAAAATTCTTCATAAGACTTCAAATTAAATAAATTGGGTTGTTCATTAGAAAAAAAAGTTTGCTTTGCACCAAATATATTATCAATCCATGGAGATAAATCAGTTTGTTCTAAATTGCGTCTTGATTTAATAAGAAATTCTGGATAAGAATATTTACAAAAAGTTTCTACATTATTTAAATGATAAGTTTCTTCACTTGTCATAAGTAATCCAAAATCATTATGATTTAAATTTATTAAAAAATAAAAAAAGGAATAAAACTCAGGAATTAATTCTCTATTATCTTCGGTTATTTGAAAAAAAATAAAAATATTATTTAAAGAAGAGAAAAGCCTTGTGGGAACATCAAATCTCATTGATTGAAAAATTATATGTTGATAAGTAAAAGGAATTAATCTTACTAAATAATATAAAATGAATCCACCAGTTGAATAATGTTGATTAAAATGATAATTAAAAAAAGAATAATTTGAAATTGCTTTATTATATATAGATTTATCATCTTCTTTATTTAAACAAATAGCCTTGGATAAATCTCTTTTTCTTTTATTTTCTGCATCCATATATAATAAAGGAAATATTAAATATTGATTATAATCATTATATGTTCTTGAACTATATTTATTTATAAGTAATAAATAGTTAAAATTTGATAAACCTCCTTTTTTATTCTTTGTTTGCAATTGAAGTTTCTTAAATTCAGATATTGGATCTTCTATTAATTTAAAATTTATTTCTGATTTATTTTTGTTTTGAATATTTATGTTTGATAATATATTATTGCTTTTATATGTTGATGATTTTATAATTTTATTTAATTGCTTTTCAGATTCTTCTTTGACTAAACTAGAAGTTTTAATTAGTTTATTTGTTTCTTGAGTAAATTTTTTTATTTCTTCGATGAATTTATTAATATTAATTTTGTCAAAAAAATTAAACATATAAGTTTTATTATCCTTCATAAAAATTTCCAGCCCTATATAAAGTAGGCAAACTCTTCTTTTTATAATTTCTTTAATGTCATCATAAAAAAATATTTCATATTTATCTCTATCAATTATTTTCTCATCGCTAATTGAGTATAAAAAAGGAAAACATTTTTCGGGATCTTGAGAAGAGCTTAAATCATCATTTGGACTATTCTTAAAAATAAAAAAATTGTGATTTAATTCAATATATCCAAATATATTTCCTTTATTTTTAAAAAATTCACAAAAATATTTTTCTTTACTTAATTCGGGAATAATTCTTCTAAATTTAATTAGATTCAAATTTTCTTCTTTTTTTTCCAAATTTTTTAAAAGATTTTCATCTATATAACAATGACTTACTTTTAAATATTCCGAATTAAAAAAATTCAAACATGGTTTTAAAAAAGGTCTGTAATATTCATCTATTGTATAATTTTTTATTTTTGTAGGATAATTCAAATAAAATTTTTCGCTTTCGTTATCTTTATAATTATATTTATATTTAGGTTCATGTTTCGCTTTGGCTAAATGAATTTTAAAAGCTTTATGAACTTTTGTGAATTTTTTGTTGAAAAAAATAAAATCCTTGAAAAAAAAAGAAAATTTATTCCATATATAATATTCTTTTGGATTAAATAATATTTTTATAATTTCTTTTGAATAATCATCATCATCTAATATTAATTTAAAATATAAATTATTTATATCAATTTTTACCAATTCTTCTTTTAAATAATTAATTGAGGATATATTATTATTCTTTTTTTTTATTTCATAATTTATTTCTTTAGTTATATTTGAATTAATAATATCTTTATTTGATATATTATTATTTATTTTATCATCTTTTAAATACAATTCTGGATCAGGTTTCTTTTCATTATCTTTATTATTATTTTCTTCATTTATTATATTTTTATTCTCTTTTTCATTTTTGAATTGATTAGTAACTTGATTATATTTACTTTGTAAAAGTTCTAAATTAAAATTCTCGTCTTTATAATTCTTATTACAAATATCTAAAATTTCGTTATATATATCAAAATTTCTTCCTTGGATTTTAACCTTCTTTAATTTAGAACTTAATTTTTTATCTTGGCTATAAAGATCTTTTAAGTCATTAAAAATTGTTTCTAATATATTTTTAATAAAAATTTTATTATCTTCCTCTTGGAATAATAAATCTTTTTCAAAAAAATATATTAAAAAATAAATACAAAAAGAAAAATCATCTATTTCATCAAAAAATTCTTCTTCATTTTCTTCTCCTTCAAAAGAATCATCATAATTTTTCACATTTTTAAATAATTTATTTTCATCTTGTTTATAAAATATTGATTTTAATGAATTTGTTTCAATTAATAATGAGTTTATTATTTGAATATTATAATTTCCTCTGGAAAAAAATTTAAAAATAATATCTAAAATAATTTCACAAGCTAATTTATTTTTAGTATTATTATTACTTTCTTCTTTATTTTGATTAAAATATGACAAATCAATCGGAGTATAACTTAATAATAAATTTTTATGTTTTAAAAAAAAGAATAGATTGATAAATAAATTAGGAAAATCGCTTGGAAATTTTTTTTTAAATTCAACTTGATATATATTTTTATAAATAGATATCAAAAAAAGAAAAATATTTTTGAAAAAATAATTTTTTTTATCTTTTTTGAAATTAATTATTAGTTCTAATATTGATTTAATCATTTCTAATTTAATATCATTAGAAATATTTTCTTCTTTGATTATATTTCTAGAATTCAACAAGCGAAAATAAAATGGATTATAATTCTTGAAAAAAGTTGAATTAATCAATTTTTTAATTAATTCTAAAGATTTTTTTTTATCATATTTTATATATAATATAAAAAAATCAGTAAATTCTTCAGAACTAATAAATTCATCTACACATTTATTAACATCTTCTTGAATAAATATATTTTTTGTATATCTTATTTTTATTTTTTCTGTAAAATCGATAATAAAATTAAAAAAATAATTAAAAAATTTTTTTAAATTTTCATTTTGTTCTAAACTCATCAAAAATTCTATATATTTTAATATACTTTTAAATCTCACCAAAAATTTTTTGATATGGTAAAGTTCAAATGGATGAAACTCTAATTTTCTGAAAAATTCTGAACTAAAATAAGTTTTTTTATTTTTCGATTTAATAAATTGAAATTTAAGCTGGTTTTTTAAATCAAAATTCTCAATAAAAATAGCTCGAAGAAATAAATGAGAAGGATTTTCCATATAAGAATAATTATTTATTATAAAAATATCGTTTTTAGTATCTCCTTTATCATTAAATATTTCTCCTTTTATCAAATAACATAGTATAATAATATATGAGCAATATTTACAATGAAAATGATCCAAGCATCTAAATTGTTTCTCTATAAATTCATATAAATCAAAAATATCAGAAGATAAAATACTTTTTAAATTTTTTATGTTTGCATATATTATTTTTAAATAATGGTAATTTTTAATTTCATTTTCTATATTTATAACATATTTAATTAAAGCTAAGCAAAAATTTTTATTTTGAGAACTGCATAATGAATTTATAAAATTAAGAAAATTTTTATGATTAATACTACCAGATTCAAAAATGAAATCAACCAAGAATATTTTATATATTAATTCATCATTAATTTCATTTATTGTAATTTTGTCTAATATATCATTTAATTGAGTCATAAAATTTCTTTGATCGAATAAATCATAATCTAATAAAATACTCAGAATTATTTGTTTATAAATATTCGAATTTTCTAAATCTAAAATAAATATTTTCAATAAGCTATACCAAAATTCATCTGATAATATTCTAAAATATTTTTTATCTTGACCTGATTTTAACACACAACGTAAAGTCATGAAAAATATAATTAATTGATTTTTCATATCTTCCTTTCCAAATTCATAAATAAAATCATTATTTGTGTCACTTTGGAATTCTAATATACATGATAAAAATTCCAAAATTTTAGATAAATATATATCCAATAATTTATTATTTGTAATTTTACTATCAATATTATGCAACATAAAAGTCAAAAATTCTATACCTTTTGAATTAAAAAATTCATTATAGCAATTTATATTATTAAATTCAAAAAGGGAATTGTTTGTATTATTTTCTTTTAATAAAAAAAATTTAGGAGTAAATATCAAAGTATATTCATATTTTAATAATTTGAAATTATTTATTATTTCTTCATAATTTTTTGAATAAAATATATTTCTTATTAAATCACAATTTACATTATTTCTTATAATTAAATTAGTATAATACCCTTTAGAATTAAATAATTGTTTTACAAATTTTATATCAAACTCTTTATTAATAAAGAAAATATCTCCTAATATAATATACAAATTTAAATCTCCAATAATAGCATCCATATCTTTTCCAAATTTTGGAATATTTATATTCTCTTTTTCTATTTTTTTCTCTTTCGTTTTTTTATCTGAAATTTCATCATAATTTATATATAATTTTAATAATTTATTTTTCTTATTATAAATAATAAATATAAAGTAAAAAATTTTTTTAATTATTTTAATATTTGTATTCCATTTAAAATCTTTATTTATTTCTATATTTAGAAAATCATTTTTAATCGATATATTAAAAATAGCTTTTCCTTTTTGATTTAAATTAAAAATAGATACTTCACCATTATTTTTAATTAATTGAAATGTTAAAATTA
This sequence comes from Entodinium bursa, assembly GCA_023807345.1. Taxonomy (NCBI): domain Eukaryota; phylum Ciliophora; class Litostomatea; order Entodiniomorphida; family Ophryoscolecidae; genus Entodinium; species Entodinium bursa. Next base: position 1,085 of record JAJNAA010012060.1, on the reverse strand, counting down.
TACTGAATTCATTAGAAGAAAAATTAATATGTTCTTTTGTATAATAATTTCCTAATAAATAAACACCTTTATCTATTTTTATTTTTTTTTGTTCATTTTCAATTAATTGTTTCAACATTGTTAATATATTTATATAATAAACTAAATCAATGCTTGATTTTTTATATATTTCATTATAAAATTTCTTTGGAATATTACTCTTATATATTTCTATTAAAAATTCATTTATTTTTTTTAAAGAATTTTGATAAGAATTATCCTCGTATAATTCAAAAGGAATATCAACTGAATTATTCTCCAATAATTTTAGCCATAATTCATCCTCTTTTATAATAATATTTGATTTTTCTGCACTCTCAAAAAATTTATTAAATAAATTTATTAAATTTTCAGTGAATATATTATTTTTTATCATTGCAATTGGGAAATTAATTATTGATTCAATTATATCATTAATAAATAATAATGGTTCATTATTCATATCAAAAATTTTATAGTTATTAATTGATTTCTTATTTAATATTTCAATAATGGATAGTAATAATATTTCTAAAATAAAAAAAAAGTTATTAATAGAAATTTCACCACTTATATAAAAAAATAATAACGATTTTATATATTTCCTTATTTTATAATGATTGCAATTATTAATATTTATTCTTAGATAGCATATACTTATTGTAAAAATAGTTTTATTTTTGGAAATCATTTTTTTATTATCATTATACTCCTTCTTTGTTATATTTTTAATTTGATCAATAAATTTTAAAAATTTCTTAATTTTTAAAAAACTTTTTTTTCGTATCAAATTTTTTTGTAAAAGGGAATCAAGTTTTTCTATTATTTTTGGATATTCATTTATTTCATTTTTAAATTTAATATCTTCTGAATTATATTTTTCTATAATTTTTTTAGTTAATGAAATTGTTATCTGCTCAGGAATATCTTTTGATTTTTTTTTCCCAATTTTTGAATCCATTATTATTTTTTATTTTATTCTTTTAAAAAATTATAATCATCTCATTTTAATAAGAAGTATTTTCTAAATAATAATATTATGAAATGGGGATTGGGGATTGGGGATT
>JAJNAA010012059.1:0-11661 GCA_023807345.1 Entodinium bursa | reverse complement strand
ATCCCCAATCCCCAATCCCCATTTAAATTGTTTTAAATATTTAAAAAAATTAAATATTTAAAATAATAAAGAATAAAAATTAAATTAATTATTATTTTAATAACAGATTTAAATTAATTAAATAAAATTAAATAATTTCATTATTATTTTATCCAATTTGAATAAAATAATCTTAGATATCTAATATATAATCAAAAAATTAAATTTAATTTTAATTAAAAGAATGACTTCGAGTAATGCTCGAGTTGTTTGGATGCAACAAATGGTATCCCAGTGCTTTGCAAGACAAGGTGAAGAAGGCGGCCATCCCATTGATCAAGAGCTTACCGAAAAATTCATCCAATTTCTAAATGGTAAAATGGGAAAAACGCTTTTAATTTACTACCAAAAACAGATCAAGCTCAATGAAAAGAACCCTCCAGATTCATCTTTGAACCCAATTTATATGTGCAATGAGCAGACTAAAGGAATCGACTTACAAAACAGAGCTTGTTTCTTTATTAGAAACATTGAAGATGGAAAAGAAGTGAACTTCAGTGTTGCCTCAGATGAAACAGTTTCTTTTGGAGAAATGACCTCAGATAGTATCATTGGAATGAATAAAGTCATTTACAATTACCTTTTCCAAGGAATTGACCAAGTTTCAAACAACGAATGGGACAAAATCAAAGACGGACAAAAGGAAGAATTCAAAAAGGTTCTAGAAAATTTTGCCAAAGATATCAATGACACTATTGAATCCTTTGTCAAAGGAGTGAAATTCATGGAACTTCCTAACAATGTCAAAGAGTATATCCAGCAAGATAAAAAGGACTATATTAGAGATGAAGAAAAGCAAGTCTTAGTAGCCAAGATTGAAGACGTGTATCAAAGTTGGATCATGACTCTAACAGAGGAAATCGAGGACATGGACAAAGGCAACCAGACTTCAAATGACATAGGACCCAGGTCTGAATTAGAAAGGTGGAAATTCAGAATGCAGCGTTTGACTAAAGTTAATGACTTCTTCAAAGGAGAAGACTATAGATTGGTTTCTCAATATTTCCATGAACAAAAGAATAAGCTTTCTTCTAAAATCCAGAGCATGATAAATGATATGAAACAAAAGAAAATAGATTCTTATACTGCCTATGCTGAAGCAAGAGATAATGTTAAATACTTATCAACTTTAGAAATCTATTTCGACCCTCTTTATAACAAAGGCCCTGATAATATCATTGATTCCCTCCAAAGTCTTATGAACTCATTGAAATTAATCAGCTTCACTGCCAGATACTATGATTCAACAAAAATGACTAACTTATTCAGCAAAATCACCAGCCAAATGATTAATAACTGTATTGACTATATTTTAGACAAAAAGACCAAGAATGGAATGGCAAACAGTGATCCTAACTTTTTGTGGGAACAACAACCTGATGATTTAATTCAAAAATTTGAAAAATGTATTGAATTATATAAGTGCTATAAAGAAAAATATAAGCAAGCTAAAACAAATACGACTAGTTCAAACAAAGAAAACAATTTCGAATTTGGTGAAAATCAACTTTTCGGAAAATTCGAACAGTTCTGCAAAAGACTTACTAAATTAATAGAGCTTTTCACTACAATAAAACAATTCGAAGATATTCGTAAGCATAAATTGGATTCTATGGATACAATCCAAGCTTCATATGATGCTGAATTAGAAGCCTTTAAACACAAGACAGCCCAATTACTAAAATACAACGATACCAAATTCGACAAAGATTATGTTGCTTTCAACCTAAAAATAAATGATATAGAAAATGAACTTCATAAAATTATAAATGAAGAATTCAAAAAATTAAATTGGATCGAGAAAAAATTGAAACTCTTAGCCAAATATGAAAAGATTTTAACTAAGCCTAATTTACAAGCTAACCTTAGAACAGAAAAATTAGAAATCTTTTCTAATTATAAAAGGGAAATTGACTTAATTCAAGCTACTTTTGATTCCAATAGAACAAATCCTCAATTGCAAAGAAATATGCCAAAGATTTCCGGAAGAATAAAATGGGCTAAACATTTATTTAATAGGATTTTCCCTTTCATCAATAATTTCAAAGACATAGCAGCTAAAGACCGAAAAGAAACAGAACTAAGTTATATGACTACTAATACCTTATTATATTCTTACATCATCTTAAACGAAAAGTTCTTTGGTCAATTTGTTGAAAGCGCCAAATCTAAATTAACTTTACCTTTAATTGTTATAAATGAAAACTCAGCACCTAAAGTTAATTTAGATCTATACGTCTTGCAACTTATTAGAGAAGCTAAGTGCATGATGAGAATGAATTGTCAAATCCCTGAAGCGGCTAAAATAATTTTATTACAAGAAGAAAAATTCAAGAAATATTTCAATGAATTGACTTTCATGGTGAAAGAATACATTAGAATTTTATCAAGAATAAATAAATCAGAAGCTGAATATTATTTCAAAGGTCACATAAAAGATTTAAATCTCAAATTAACTCCTTTGAAATCAACAGTTAACTGGAGTAGTATGAACATAGATAGTTCTCTCCAAATTGTATTTGAATGTCTTCAAAGATTCGAATATTCAATTGATTCGTTCATGGAAATTTTAGACAATAGAGTTCATAGAAATATGCTTACTATAAAGAAATTAGATTTGCTTTTCATTCCTGAAAATCCAACTAAAATGCAAATACCTGAGATAATTGCAGCTCAAGAAGAACACGTTAAAAAGCAAAATGAATTCTTAAAGAATAAGAATATCGAAATTGAAAATGCCATCCTTGATATGATTGCCTCTATTGAAGCTTATGAAGTTGATCCAAAAATAACTAAGGTCGATAAAAAGACCTTATATAAATTATTAAGTGATTATGAAGATAAATTCTATGAATTTTTAATTGCTACAACTAAGAATAGTTTAATCAACTTAAGGGAAAGAATTGTTGGTGAGCATCCTAATCCAATCTTTTCAGTAGATGTAATTTTATCGAATAATACTATCCAAATAAATCCTAAAATTCAACTTATTCAAGAAGCCATCAATAAAATCGCAAAAAGTATATTATTCACAATGAAAGGAATTAACAGTTGGAAAAAGTTGGATAATACTCAAGTGACTTCTTTCCATGAAAAAATAGGAAAGGACAATGAAATAGTCAAAATGATTTTAGTTTTAACTGGATCATATCAAAGTAATAATGTCGATATAGAAAAATATTTAAAAGAAACTTTCGATCCTTTCAAACCAATATGGATGGATTCTATCGATAAAAAAATCAAAGAATTCAACCAGAAACAAAATAAAACCTATGTTGACTACGAAGGAAAACTTATTGAATATGACACCATCGAAGCAAAAATTAATGCTATTCCAGAAGAAGAAAAAATCGGAGCTGTTTCGATCAATTTAGTCCCTATTAAAAAAACTTTATTAAAATATGTAGATGATTGGAAATTCGCTTATATGCGTCAATTGCTTCTTACAACTAAAGCAACAAGCAAAGAATTAAATCAAATAATGAGTCAATTTGAGGATAATTTAAGCATGAAAATTGAAAGCTTGGAAGAATTAAAAGAAGTAGTAAAGACTATTGAAGAAATAAGAGTCAATGAAGGAATTATCGAATATAAAATAAAGCCTTTTGTTTTATTCTATAATTTAGTCAAAGAACATTTGAAAGAAAGTGACTTTGAAAGATATAATTTCCCAACAAAGGAAAACTTCGACTCAAAATGGAAAAATATTTTAGTCCAAGCTTCAAACATGAGAGACAATTTACAAAAGGAGCAATTGAAATATAAAAAGAAATTATACGAAGAAGCAGCCAACTTAAAAGAGCAAGTGAAACAATTAAAACAAGAATACGATAAAAACGGACCAACAAAAGAACCTAAAGTTGAAGTTGCTTATGATAGATTAGAATCTTTTAGAATTAAAGTCCTTGTTTTAAATAAACAATGGGTCAACATTAAAAATGCTGAAAATATATTCAATGTTTCTCAAAATAATTACCCTGAATTAAAAGAAATGGAAGAAGAACTTAAAAAATTAGGTACCTTATATGACTTATATATGAGTGTCTTAAAACAAAAAGAAGAATGGAAAGAAATGCAATTTAATGAATTAAATTCTAAAAAAGAAGAGATGGAAAATAAATGTCAAGAATTTACTCAAAAGCAATTTAAAGTAAATAAAGCTTTAACAACTACAACAGAATATGAAAATTTAAAAAACGAAATTCAAAAATTGCAAAATATTGTCGAAAGTTTCGACCTTCTCACTTTTGACTTCGAAGATCATCACTATAAACACTTAGCTGAAAAATTAGAAGTACCAGAATTAGCCACAGTTAAAGTCGACGGAGGATTATTTAGACTTAAGAAAATATTTGATAAATTTGAAGAAAACGATAAAAAAATAGAAGAATATAAAGGAGAAATTGAAGATACTGTGACTGTTGCCAAGCAACAGAAAAAAATTGATACTCAATTGAAAGAAATCGATGATGAATGGGCTACAAAAGTCTTCAAATTTGAGCCACATAAAACAATCAAAGATTTATATTTACTTGATACTGTATCAACTTTAGAAATTAAAGCCACAGTAGAAGAGCATTCAGGTAAAATCTCTGGTTTCAAATCACAAAGTAGAAATTTAACTAATGAATTAAACGCAAGAATAAAACAAAAAGAAACAGCTTTCCAAACAATTAACAACACTTTAGAATTGTGGTTAGGTGTCCAACAATTATGGAACTCACTTCAATCTTTCTTTATTGGAGGTGATATCAGAAAAGAGCTTCCAGGTCCAACAAAGAATTTCGAGAACTGTCATAAACTTTGGGTCAAAATAATGATGGATAAAGCTTATCCAACAAAGATCGTATATTCATTATGTTCTTCAAATGAGTTGACTCCTGATTTAGTTGATATTGATAGAACTTTGAAAGAATGTCAACAAAAATTAGATATTTACTTAGAAGGAAAAAGAGGTCAATTCCCAAGATTTTATTTCGTATCTAATGGTGTCTTGTTAGATATCCTTTCTAAAAGAAGTGATCCAGCAAATATTAAATCAAATTTAGGTATCATATTCGATGCTATTAATGATATTGAATTCGCCGATGCTGATAAAAAGAGTATCATTGCCATAAGACAAGTTAAAAATATGCAAACACCAGAAGATAAGCAAGAAGTTGACATGACTGCCCATCCAGTTAAATGTGATGGTAAAATAGAAGAATGGTTATGCGATTTAGTCGCCTCAATGAAATACTCTTTAAGAGATTTATTCGAACAAGCTTATTATGATATGAAGAATTTCTATGATCAACCTTTGGATGATAATAACAAAGATGGATTTAAAGCTTTTATTCAAAAATATATTTGCCAAATTGTCATTTTCGGACTTCAATTATTCGGTACTAAAAGATTAGAAGAATTCATAGTAAGAACCTCTTATGAAAAAGGAGATTCATATAAAAAGAAATTAGTCGCTGGTGAATTAGATCCTGCAATGAAAGACTTTAATGTAATATTGACAGAACTTACTGCAATGGCCAGACAAGGTTCAAAATACAAACTCCCAATGGTTAAATTAGAAGCTTTGATTATTATCCACGTCCATAATAAAGATATTTATGAATATTTCATTCATGATAAAGAAATGGCAAGACAAATCGTAACAGTAAATGACTACGAATGGCTTAAACAAACAAGAGTATATTGGTATGATCATAAAACTTCATCAAAAACTGTTCGTACTTGTTTAATTAATATCACCGATGTAGCTTTTGAATATGGTTATGAATTCTTAGGAGCCAAAGAAAGAATGTGTATTACTCCATTAACAGATAAATGCTATATAACGTTAGCTCAGGCCATGGGTATGCAATATGGTGGTGCTCCAGCAGGACCCGCAGGAACTGGTAAAACTGAAACTGTTAAAGATATGGGTCGTTCAATGGGTGTATTTGTCTTGGTAACAAATTGTGCTCCTGAACACAGATATAAAAATATGGCAGAAATATTCAAAGGTTTATGTCGTTCTGGTGCTTGGGGTTGCTTCGATGAATTCAACAGAATTCAATTAGAAGTATTGTCTGTCTTAGCTACTATTATTTCCGCTATTCAAGATTGTCGTAAAAAGAACCAAGAAAGATTCAAATTCCCAGAAGGTGGTAATAATTTCAGTGATATTGAATTAATTCCTACTATGGGTTACTTCATTACAATGAATCCAGGTTACTCAGGAAGACAAGAATTACCTGAAAACTTAAAGATCTTATTCAGAGGTGTAACAATGATGGCACCAAATAGAGAAAGTATCATCAGAGTCAAATTGTGCTCTTATGGTTTCGACTTATATGACGATATTTCTAAAAAATTCAGAAAATTATATGAATTGTGTGAAAGTCAGTTATCTAAACAACAACATTATGATTTCGGTTTAAGAAATATTTTATCAGTATTAAGACATGGTGGTAATGAAAAAAAAGTTAAACCAGAAAAAGAAAGAGAAGAAGAATTGATCTATATGGCTTTAAGAAGTATGAATTTATCCAAATTAGTACCAGATGATAAACCCCTTTTCTTGAACTTAATAAGTGATGTATTCCCCATGCAAAAAAATACCAAGCAAGAAGCCAATCCTAAATTAATGGAGCAAATCAAGATTATTTTAGACAGAAAAAAATTAGATAGTCTTAACATATGGGTTGAAAAAATAATCCAAACTTATGAAACTTATCATGTACGTCATGGATTTATGATAGTAGGTAATACTGGAGTAGGAAAAACAACAATAACTGAAGTTTTAACTGAGGCAATGTCTGAATTAAACACTAATGAAAAAGATCCTAAATGGAAAGTACATAGATTGAATCCTAAAGCTGTAGAAAATGAATATTTATTCATTCAAAAGATTGAAGATACTTATATCTTAGGGGTATTTACAATGATCTGGAAAAAATGTAACGAGAGTTCTTCTTCATATAGTAAACAAAATAACTGGATTGTTTGCGATGGTCCTATAGATAGTATTTGGATCGAAAATTTGAATACAGTCTTAGATGATAATAAGATCTTAACCCTTTCAAACAATGAACGTATTGCAATGCTTGATTCTTGCCGTCTTGTAATGGAAACTGAAAACGTCAAAAACGCCTCTTTAGCCACTGTATCAAGATGTGGTATGATTTATATCACTGAAAGAGATATTACTTATAAGCCTTATGTAAATACTTGGTTTAAGAAAAATAAAGATTTATTGAAAGATATAAAATCTAAATTCAAAGTTGATGAAGAATATATCAAAAAAAATATAGATAAATTAATCAATGAAAACGTCGAAAATGAGTTATTAAGACAATTCAATCCTTGTATGGGAATTTCATGGCTAATTAAAGTCAAAAACTTTTTACTTTTATTAGAAAGTTTATTAGGAGATAAAACAAAAGCAACTTTAGATAAAGATTACATTGATAAATGTGTCGCTTTTTCTTTCGCTTGGGCTATAGGTTCTTTATATGATATCAAAGAAAGAGAAAAATTCCATAAATATTTAGCAGGCAAAGGCTTCAAATTACCAGAAGTTCAAAATGGAAATACTATATTTGAATGTTCTTTAGAAGGAAGTTGGGAGCCTTGGAATCCAGAAAGTATAAACATAGATAAGAGAGAGTTAGAAAACTTCTCATCTTTATTAATCCCAACAATGGATTCTACTCGTGCTTTGTTCTTAATTGATAGAATTAGTCAATGTAGATTAGATGCTGTTTCAGAAAGATATCCTCCTTGTTTACTTTTGGGAGACTCAGGTACAGCTAAAACTTCTACTATTTTAATTTATCAAAAAAATATTCAAAAAGATCCTAAAAGAGCTCTTAAAAGAGTCAACTTCTCTTCAGCTACTTCTCCAACGAACTTCCAAGAAACATGTGATGATGAATTAGAAAAAAGTGGTAATGAATTTATTCCTATGTTAGATAAAAGTATGGTCATATTCATTGATGATTTATCCATGCCTTATATTAATAAATGGGGAGATCAAGTCACTTTGGAATTGGTCAGACAACTTCTGGAATTTAGTGGCTACTATTTAATTAAAGCTGATGAAAATAGAGGAGTTATGAAAAAAATATCCAAACTTAGTTTCGTTGCTGCTATGAACCATCCAAAAGGAGGAAAGAACGATATTCCAAATAGATTAAAGAGACACTTCTTCATATTCAATATGGTTTTGCCCAATGAAACTTCTATTAATGACATCTATGGTAAAATCTGTCAAGCATACTTTACTAAAAAGAGCTTTAATGAGGTCATTGCCAACCAAGCAATGAAATTGCCTAAATTGACTTCAGATCTTCTTAAAAGAATGGAAAGCAAATTCCAACCAACTCCTATCAAATTCCATTATACTTATAACATGAGAGAACTTTCAAGAACTTTCCAAGGTATATTCAACGCCGATAGATCAGGAATTCTTTCTTCTGAAAGTAAATACCAAATAAAAAGTGATATTTTCCTTTTATGTCTTTGGAAACATGAAGTCACCAGGGTATTCAGTGATAAACTAAGAGATGTTGAAGATAAAAAAGAATTTGTTAACATTGTGGAAATTGTCCTAGGAGAAAACTTCGAAAAAGATGTAACAGATCAGGTTAAGAATGATATTTATTTTGCTGATTATTTACGACCAAAAGAAGTCGATGAAGAAATAGGATGTTTGAAATATCCAAAGTTCTATGAAAATATTGAAACCTTAGATAAAGCAAGAAAAGCCACTGAACAATTCATGGCCGAATTAAACGAGGATAAAACTAAAAAACATGTTGAAATTGTTCTTTTCGATGATTGTCTAAAGAACTTAATGCGTATAACAAGAGTCATTCAGCAAGATCAAGGAAGTGTTATGTTAGTCGGTGTAGGAGGATCAGGTAAACAAAGTTTAACCAGATTAGCGGCCTATTGTGAACAAAATGATTTAGTGCAACCAACTTATGGTTCACCACCAAGACCTGATGATTTAAGAGCTGTATTCAGACTTTGCTTCAGTAAAATCATTGAAATGTATAATCCACAAAAAGGTATTTTCTTCAAGCCTCAAACGATGTTAATGACAGATGCTGAATTTAAAATCGATTATTATTTAGAAGTAGTGTCTTCTTTCTTATCCACAGGAGAAATAGCCAATTTATTCGGCCAGAAGAATGATAAAAATACCATTATTGCAACTATGAGAACTACTTTAGGAAAAATACCTAAATATGCAAATTTAGAATTAGATGAATCTGTAGTTTGGAATTATCTTATCTTCTTCGCAAGAAAATATCTTCATTTATCTTTATGCTTCTCTCCTTCTTCTGAAAAATTCAGAGAAAAATTCATTAAATTCCCAGTTCTTTTCTCAAGTGTAACAATAGTATGGCTTCTTCCTTGGCCAGAAGAAGCTCTTATTTCAGTCGCGAAAGGAGCCATAGAAAATAATAAAAATTTGAAATTAGTTGGAAAACCAGAACAAATAACTCAATTGTATAATCACATTGCTGGTGTTCATATGACAATTTCAGAACAAACTTGCAAAGATTATTATGACTATTTCAGAAGACATGTCTATGTCACCCCTAAGAGTTTCCTTAGTTTCATTCAAGAATATATGAAGGTTTATATTAAGAAAAAGGCAGAAATTTCAGTGAAAGAAACAACAATTAATAACGGGTTGGCTAAATTAGCTGAAGCAGAAAAAGATATCGCAAAAAAAAGTCAAGAAATGCAAGTACAGGTAGTTGAAGTCGAGAAAATCAAAAAAGAAGTAGATTTAAAAGAACAAGATTTAAGTGTTAAAAACGCAGCAACTGCTCAATTAGAAAAAGAAGTATCAGCCGAAGAAGAAAAATGTAATAAAGATGCTGAAATAATTAAACAACAAAGTGAGGAAGTAAATCGTGATTTAGCCTTGGCTAAACCAAAATTAGATGCTGCGCAACAGAAGATTCTTGATTTAGATCAAAAAGTATTACAACCTTTAGGTAAAACAAATGTACCAACTTCTATCAAATTTTATTTCGAATGTTGTGGTATTATCATGAGCAAAAGATTAGCAGTTCCTGATAATTTCGGAGAATTGGAATTAAATAAAGATACAAAAGTTAGATATTATTCTCCTTTGGGTTGGGTAACAATGATTTCTTATATTGCAAGTAATGCTTATGGATCCTTCTTTGATACAATTAAAGAATGGCAAGAAAAATTAGAAGGAAATAAATTAAACATTAACGATGAGACTTTGGAACTTTTAAGACCTTTCTTAGATTCAAAGACATCAAAGGATGAACCTTTATTCTCAGATGATGTCGCTGCAAGAATTGGAGGTGATGCATGCAAAAGACTTGCAGCTTTTTGTCGTTCAATTTCAGATTTTGTATACGCAGTAAGAGATGTTATTCCCAAGCAACAAAAGGTAGAATTGATGAGTAAAAAATTCGCTGAAGCTATGAAATTATTAGAAATTCAACAAAAGAGAAAAGCTGAAGTATTAGCAGAAAAAAGAAAATTAGAAGAATCTTTGGCTGAAGTAAGACAAAAGAAAGATGCTCAACAAGAAATTTTGAATAAGATGGCAAAAAAAGTCAACGGTGCTCGACAATTAATAGAATCACTAAAAGGCGAAAAGAAAAGATGGACAGAAGACAGTAATCGATTCGATCAAGAAAAAAGACAACTATTGGGTGATTCAGCAATAGCTGCTGCATTTATTGCTTATGCTGGTCCATTTAATTATACTTTTAGAACTAATGTTTTATTCGAAAAAGTATTCAAAGGTGATGTCGCAAAAAGAGGTATTCCTTATAATGATCAAATAGTTGTTGAAGACTTTTTAGCGGATGAACCACAGAAAAATGAATGGTTTATGAGTAAATTACCAAGTGATACTTTAAGTGTTCAAAATGCTATATTGGTTACAACTTCTTCAAGATACCCATTATTAATTGATCCTCAAGATCAAGCCAAGAATTGGTTGGTTAATATGTATCCAACTATTTTAGCTGAAAAACATATATATCAGATGGCAACTTTCTGTGGAAAAAGATTTGAAAGTTATTGCAACTCTTTATTATGTATGGAAAATCAAATAATGATTGAGGGTATTGAAAATGACGTTGATACTACTTTAGATCCTATATTAGAAAGACAATTCGTTGATAAAAAGAATTCAACTTCTAAGATAAAGAAAATAAGAATCAATGGACAAGATATCGAATTCGATGAAAGATTTAAACTTTTCATGTTATGTAAATTGATTAACCCCCACTTTACTCCAGAATTAGCCGCTAAAACCACTATTATTGATTTCTGTGTAACTGCTATTGGTTTAGAACAGCAATTACAAGCTATTGTCATTTCCAAAGAACAAAAGCCTTTAGAAGAAACCTTAAAGCAAATTTTAGCTGATATTACTAAAAATAAGAATTCGTTGTTACAATGTCAGAAAGAAATCTTGGATAATTTAAATAAGGAAGGAAATCTTTTAGATAATGAAGATATCGTTGTAGTATTAAATAATTCAAAGACTCAGGCTGAAGATAACACTAAAAAAATAAAAGAAGCCGAAGAAAAAAAGAAAGATATTAACCAAAAAAGAGAAAAATATTTACCAGT